>WAAB01021320.1:0-57268 GCA_013389865.1 Piaya cayana
TGTGGGTAGAAGAGAAGATTGAAGGCCACCAAAGAGGTAGTTCAGAAACTTCTTCTGATGCTGCTTTCTTACCTTAGGATAGAGGTCGTGATAAAATAAACAGACAAGCAGGTTACGTACATTGTTCAAACAAACGTGAGATGACTGCATTCAAACACTGCACTGAAAAATTATGCAAGCTTACAGCCACTCGCACAGAGAAACCCCAAGTGAAGGCAATTAAATTCATTTTGTGAAAAAGTGAGAAACAAACAAGGTAGTCAAAAGGAACAGTAAATGCAGGGAAGTAAAACAGATCATGACAACTGGAACTAGCAGGCTAGAAGGAAGTGCCTTGCTGTTGCTGGACCAGACTTGAAAGAAGGGAGAGCCACCTTCTCATTCTGCCCATGGACGTCTGGGGCAGAGAAGGAGAGACATGAAGCATGTGCTCTAAGGCCATACAATCGAAATATCTCCACTCGGACTGAATGGGAACCTGAACAATTGCTGAAAAGAGAGCTCCAGTAAATTAAACCATTCATTCTTAACTTCAATAGACAATGCAACTCAAGGATTAAATATCAAAAATTAAACCCTGAAGAAAGCTAACTTCAACATTCTACTAACAGGTTCACCCTTAAGAATGCTAAATCTTTAAGGAAATTGTACTTTCCAAATTTAGAAGTATTTCTCCATTAGTAAAATACTATGTGAAACATGACAGACTGACTTAAAAACAAACAAGTTAACCAAAACCACTTTATGCCTATTTCCAAAAGCAATGATGTTAAATTGCACAGGCAAACATTGAAGTTTGAAAATGATTTTCATCTGCAGACTCATATGTTGGCCTCTTCTGCCTCCCTGCTTCCCCAACTAGACTTTATCTCTGCCCTTTCATGCCTTCCTTTCAGCTCCTGTTTCTTAACCTTTCCCACCTTTTCTTCTTCATGTTTCCAGGTACAGCTCAAGATGGTACTCTCTCCTTTTATACTCTTTGTAAGGCCAGAAACAGTGGCAGCACAAGAAAAGAGGACTATCTCTGAATACTTCCTAGCATGAAGGCTTCCAGAAGAACAAGTCGATAGAAAGCTTACCTGTCCTACAGCTGTCAGATTATGAAACCCAAAACATCCCCATTGCAAAAAAGCAGGTTCAGGGAAAGCAGGGTGTGCTTGGTGTGGACAAACAGTATATTACACTGACTGACAAATCCACCTAGATTTTATTCAACATACAGAAACTGAGAGTATTCTGGGATTTGTAACTTGGCCAAAACTTGGTTCTTTTTCACAGGAACACCAACTCACATTCGCTGGATGCCAAAGTGATCCTGTTTCCTCCTATCATACAGTTATCTAATCTCTGCACCAAAGCAGAGCTTTTCAGAAGGTTGGGCTTTCTACTTTGAAGTAGGCACGAGCTCAGTTTCCAGTATTGGAGGTGGGGGAAAGGGGAGGCCACAAGAAGGTCACCAGGGAACATTTCCCTTCATGTGATTTAGACATGATGATGGTAAAAGGGTACTGAAAATAAGTTACTGAACTGGGAAATTGCAGGCATGAGCATCAAGATTATGAATGTGCTGTTCTTCAGTGCCCCACCTTTAAAAAGCATAACTATTTAATACTGTTTTTACAGGTGACTTTCTATGCATATCATTAGTAAATGGATTTATACAGCTACGCTATAATCTTGGAGACAAGACGATCATCCTACAGACCTTTCAGAAGGTCCATACAAATGGAAATACATGGCATTCACTCAAAGCAGGAAGAGTTGGTAATGAAGGCTACCTGGACCTGGATGGTATCAACATTTCTCAAAAAGCTACTCCTGGAATGAACGCACTAGACACACACACGGATTTTTTTGTTGGAGGTGTGTCTTCCTTAAACCTTGTTAATTCAATGGCAGTAGAAAATGAACCCACGAGTTTCACTGGTTGTATACGAGAAATTGTTATAAACAACAAGGAACTGAAGCTTACCACGGCTGACCCCAAAGGTGGAGCCAATATCGGTGATTGCGACGGTACAGTTTGTGGGTACACGGTGTGCAAAAACAATGGAACATGTAAAGTTGAAAACTCAGGCTTTTCTTGTTCTTGTCCACAAGAGTGGATAGGAAGTACATGTGAACAACCTATTCAGTGCTCACAAAACAAGTGTGGCTCCCAGTCTCTCTGTATTCCTCAACCCACTTCATTTTCCTATACCTGTGTATGTGCACTAGGCTGGTCGGGCAAGTACTGTGATAGTAAAATTCAATTTTTTATAGCTAAGTTTACTGGTAACTCCTACATCAAATACACAGATCCTTATTATAGAAAAAGAGACCTCCAGTATAGCCGCATTTCTTTAAATTTTACTACCAATCAAACTGAAGGCTTAATAGCATGGATGGGAAAAGGTGAAGATGAAGACAATGATTTTCTTGCCATTGGTCTTGCCAATGGAACACTAAAAATTGTGATTAATCTTGGAGAAAGAATCTCGGTTCCTCTAATTCATAGCAAATACTCCACCTGTTGTGATGGAAGATGGCATTTCGTTACTGTAGTTCAAAACCAAACTTGTATTAAGGTATATCTTGATGAAGAGCTAATTATTTTTGAAGATATTGATCCACAAAGAAAATATACTGCTTTAAACTATGGTGGCATTTGCTATTTTGGTGGCTTTGAAATTGGCAGGGACATCAATGTAGTCACTACAGGGCTTTTTCAGAAGGAATTCATTGGTAAAATTAAAGATGTTGTGCTCTTCCAAGATTCTAAAAAGATTCAGTTAATGAAAGCAGAAGGGTATAACGTTTACAATGGAAATTATGGAAATTAACTGGAGAACTGTTTTAAGACTCTAAAAGTGACAGATCTCTTTTTCCTCCCATTTTTTTGTGTTAGCTGATAGTGTAAGACTCAGGAACCAACAGAAGAAAGCACTTCCTTTCTTTTTAATGACTCTTATTAATAGCATATATAAAATGCAATCGGATGTTTAACTAATAAAATTACCCATAATCTTTAGTATTTAATTTAAAATAATGGGAAAGAGTCTTTCTGTAGACAAATAAGACTGTAATTAGCTTATAAAGCCAACTGTCACACCGACATTGCTTATTTCTTTTAAAAGCAACTTGTTCCTCCAAAACTCTCAGATTTTATTAGGATGCAGAGTTTTTCTTTTATAATTTTGTAATATTTAGGTGGAATGTGAAAACTTAAATGGGGGAGGTGAGAAGAAAAGGTGCACTTCAG
This sequence comes from Piaya cayana, assembly GCA_013389865.1. Classification (NCBI taxonomy): domain Eukaryota; kingdom Metazoa; phylum Chordata; class Aves; order Cuculiformes; family Coccyzidae; genus Piaya; species Piaya cayana. The sequence goes on from WAAB01021320.1 coordinate 3,242, forward strand.
GCAAAAAGCACATTTATTGTAGTGGGAATTTTAAAATCATAACACCCATAATTACCTGCTAAGTCCACAAAGGTAATGAATTTGTTCTCCCTCCCTTCTGAATCTCTATGCATCATGTATGCATTTATGTAAGAGTGTAGTCAGTCTTGACACTAAAATATTACACTTAAAATCATTCTTTTTTAAGAGCAGGAATGGTTATTTTACATAATTACTTTAAGAAAGGTAAAAACATGACTGCTGTTCTCCTCCAGCAGAGTGCTCCTGTAATTGACTACAGACTTTGTTTTGACCAGTCACAGCTGGAATGTGAGAACGTGGCACTCTAACTACAAACACCTTCTATTCCTAACAGCTTAAAATCCAGAATGTTTAAGACCTGTTTTGCTTTAGCCATAGCAGTCTGGCTATATGCCCCTAGATGAGATTTTGAAATTTTACTAGATGAAGGTTTTGGTCACAGTAAATTGAATTTCCATGACCGTGTTTTTCATGAATTTATAATCTCAAAGGTCAATAGAACTTTTCAAATACAGAGTGGTTTGGTTTCAAAGGACCTTAAAGAGCATTCCAGTTCCATTATACAAATACAATAACTCTATTCCTTCTGCAAAAGCTCACTTATATCCCAGTTTAGTAAGCAATAAAAACAAAATAAATTGTTATGTTTTAATCTGCTTGGATAAATTATTTATGATGCTATCTACATTTCTCATTTGACTGTTGGCTTACTGTATAAGTAACCACTTAAAATAAAAATAATTGATTCCTATCTTTTCCTTTTTTTACTTTACTATTGCTCAAAAACATGTAATAAACCATCACCACCTTGCACGGAAATTCTCCAAATACAAGTCTTTCATGGGTATCTATCAGAAACAAGTAACTATTTCTGGTTTTTATTTTGTCTTCCCATAAAGCAGATAGAAAGCAGAAACCATAAACACAGTAAAACTAAGTGACACATCACTTTCCACAAACCTATAATTAGTAGATGTAGCAATGAATGCATTGCCATGGCAGTTACAGATAACCTGTAGATAACTAAGAGGGGGTGAGGGGAAGAAGAGTGATGGAACTACCCCAGGGTGTTTTAATAGGGATCTGCAAACATCTTCTTGAGGTGCCTTCTATCCTCTTCAGCTGCTCTGAGCCCTCAAGCAATCAGCCTGATGCAACAGAGCTTCTTCCCCTTTTCCCAATGGACAGCTCACAAAGCCTGCTTGACATTGCAGCTGGCTCCAGGCTCTTCTCATCTTCCAGTTTCTCTTAGGAGGGCCTTTTACAGCCATGCAATGCTGGGAAGGGGTGCGTATTTAGGGTTTATCCTGTTCTCTCTGGGGCTCCTGGTGTACTGCCAGTTCCTCCGGTACACACTGCTTTTTGTGGCCTGAGCAATGATTCAGCGTAAAACAAGTGACTGCAGCACTTTCAGCTAATGCAAGTGTTGGAAGGAGAGAGACTGAAGGTGAACAGAGAAAACAACATCCTCTATTCTTGGAGTAGTGGGATTTATTCCCATTACACTACCTCAGATTCTAGGACCAAATCCTGGAAACGGTCATTGTTAATTTAAACTCTTAACAAAACTGTCCCTCAAGAGCTGTTTTGCTGCAGCTCTCATTTGGGTTCTGCATACAAGAGGCAGGTAGTAAAGTACTCAGCAGACCTGGAACACCTTTCCATACTCTTTCCAAACAACCTCTTTCTGGTAGTTCTGGTAGGAAGCAGTCTTGTCCCTTCCGTAGAAACTGTTGCAATTTTCACTGCTTCCCATTTATTTTTAGAGCACAAATGCATGTGAATGGGAAAGACATTGCCAGTGGAAAAGGGGTTGAACAAGTTAAAAGAAAACCTTCAAAAGCAGAACTGCCAACTCAAAACTTACTCCAAAAAACAGAGCAACACTTTAGTGCTCTTCTGTGTCCAAAGAACACAACAAGTATAATACTACCAGGTATACTCAGTGGTGCTACTGCTATACCATGGAATTAATTTGGAAAAGCCTAGTTTTATAGTATGAGAACATGATGTGAATGAAGTCCAAAGTTTAAATGTTGCTTCTAATTATGAACAAACAGGTTATTTTTTTTATGAATCTTCTCACCTATGAGCCTAAGAAGCATTATTTAAGTCTACCATCCCCTTTAATTGACGCAAAATTTTTAATTTTAGTTAATTTGATAGTGAAGCTACCTTCAAGGTATCCAAAGGAAATTTTACCTTAACATATATTCATAATTAAAAGTAACAATTAGGGTGCTGTTAGACTGGAATGTCCTCCTTCTGGAAATAAGCTTTTTCTACAGCCCAGTGCAAANTCTGGTAGTTCTGGTAGGAAGCAGTCTTGTCCCTTCCGTAGAAACTGTTGCAATTTTCACTGCTTCCCATTTATTTTTAGAGCACAAATGCATGTGAAAGACATTGCCAGTGGTCCAGGGGTTCAACATGTTAAAAGAAAACCTTCAAAAGCAGAACTGCCAACTCAAAACTTACTCCAAAAACAGAGCAACACTTTAGTGTGCTTCTGTGTCCAAAGAATACAACGTTGTGTGATCTGAATGAAGTCCAAAGTTTAAATGTTGCTTCTAATTATGAACAAACAGGTTATTTTTTTTATGAATCTTCTCACCTATGAGCCTAAGAAGCATTATTTAAGTCTACCATCCCCTTTAATTGACGCAAAATTTTTAATTTTAGTTAATTTGATAGTGAAGCTACCTTCAAGGTATCCAAAGGAAATTTTACCTTAACATATATTCATAATTAAAAGTAACAATTAGGGTGCTGTTAGACTGGAATGTCCTCCTTCTGAAAATAAGCTTTTTCTACAGCCCAGTGCAAAATGCTACATAAGGTACTGGAAGTGGAAAACAAAACGCTGAAAAACAGAACACTAAACTTAAGCTTTTCTTTATATAGTGAAGTATTTTTGTTGACTCCAACAAACTCAACAAAATGACTGGTGTATTTTAAGTATAAGAGCAGGTGATTTTAATTTGTTTTCAGATCTGTCTTTTTTGGCTTTTTGTTTTCCATCAGTGGATGGCAGTCACTATAAAATACCCATTTAATAGGAGGCCTATATGGTACAAACACCCTCCTGAACTTCTTCCCCCTCTTCACCCCCCAAAATGCAAAACAACCTAGCCATGAGGTGCATGACAAACGTGGCATTCTGTAACTCAGACTGCTGCATTCATTTAGCCTACAGTTTCACACCTATGAAATCAAACACACACAGTCTGTGAGAAAGTTTTATCATTTTAGAATCAAAATATCCCTTAAAATATTTACATTTTACAGTAAAAAGGATAGCAAAACACAAAGTAATGTACAAGCGTAGGTATTCAAGTTTTTGAAGCATGGAAAATGGGAGAAATGAATTATACTACTACAAATCATATTTTCAAGAATTTAGTTTTAAAATTATTTCTTATTAAAACAAGTGCAGTTTAAAGCAATAACATTCGAGCAGCTCAGCCTTCCAATTTCTGGTCACAAACTGTTTCAGATGCTTAGAAAATACTGGAAAAACTAACGAAATACACTTGAATTATTTTATTGGACTATTGGATAATTTAAAAAAAGAAATCTTCACACCACCAAGCATATTATATCTTCTTGTAATGTGTGTGGATTCTGGGGCCTTGCTACAGTCTTTAAAAACAGTGCCATTTATAAAGAAGGTTATTGTATGAAATTCACCTTTAAAATTATCAGAGCATCTTAAAACAGAAGAGAGCACAAATTACCAAAGGCAGCAACTATATTGCAGACTTGACTAAAGCCAACTCCATCAGCTAAGAAAATTTTTAAGCCTTTATTGCATATTAATAAAAGAAATCTTTTAAAATTTTGAATATACAGCAATGTAAATTTTTTCAAAATATTAAACTCCTACTTCTAACAATAGTTGGTATAATGAAAAAAAGGATGAGTATTGGTACATCGAGTGGTACCAAAACACAGACTTGTTTCTGCAAAACACCAACACTGAATAAAAAAGATGGCACAATCCTAGCAGGCTTTTTTTTATTAATACAAAGTCTTACGACATTACTCTAACAGTTTATTTAAATAGAATTTTAAAAGACTGCCTGCATCATTTTACCTTTTACTTTTAGTTCTGTCACTGTGGTCCCTATGTCTCTCTCTGTTCTTTTCACTTTCTCGTTCTCTATACTTCTCTTTGCTTTTCTCTCTCTCCTTATCTTTTTCATGAGCCTGTTCTTCACTTTTAGGCTTCTCTGCCTTTTTTTCTGGATCTCTAGTCTCTCTGGGGCTTTTTCCATCAGCAGACCTATCACTGTGTGGAGATCGCAATCTTTCTTTGTCTCTCTGTCCTTCCTCTCTACTTTTCCTCTCTCTCTCTTTTTCCTGGCTTCTGTCTCTGCGTCTGTTTCTTTCAGAATCTTCCTCCCAGTATTTTTCATTGCTCCACTCTTTTTCATGTCTGTCTTTCTTTTGTTGGGATTCACTGTAAAATCTTTGTCTGTGTTGATCATTTTTTCCTCTACTGAATCCTCTCTCCAAATGCTGTTCTTGTCTGCCCCAAGGATCGCTGTGGCGTCTTTCTGGTCTCCTGCTGTCTTTACTGTGAAAAAAATTTTCTGGCCCCAAAAATCTTGACTGTTTGTGAGGTACCGGTAGCCCTTGAGCAATGGGGCCGGCATAATGTGGTGGCTGACCTGATAAATGAGCAACGGGCGGCCACGGCATCATTGGATTTTGAGGAAAGCCAAAACCTGGAGGAGGAAGAAGGGGCGGTGGTAAATGAGGAGGAAACCCAAACATTGGGTTGTTCTGTGGAGGGAAGTTATGAGGTGCAGGACCCTGAAACTGAAATCCAGGTGGATTAGATTTAGGATGCTGAAAATTCTGCTGTGGTGGTCTAACAGATGAGAAGGTGCCAGTTGTAATAGGGGTTGGAACTTTGGAAATAAATTCAGAACGAGAAGCGTTTTCTGTTTCAAAATTAGATGAAGTTGCTCCTGGTCCTCTTCTAAATGAGTTCACTGTTTCAATGCTCTGCATCAGTGCATCTTCCTGTGGGTGTTTGATATCTTCTCCTTGTGATGCACCTGTGTTATCTGCTTTTGCTGCAGCTGTACTGCACTGTGCCTCATTAGTTTGCACATCACTTTGAAACACATTTAAGCCCACTTCTCCAGAAGACTGTTTATTCTCTGATTCCATTTGATCATTCCCTGAAGCATTCTGTCGATCTTCATTCCTGTTAGTGTCTCCTTCCTTGTTTTCTGTAGCATTAGTCTGCTGGCTTCGTCCAGCTGCCTGTCGTGGGTCTCTCTTAAGATTAATAAATTGTGGTGATTTAGAGGTATTGGCAGCGGTACCTTCGGCAGAGCCTGCGTTAATGTTGTTCTCGCTGGGGTTTTTCCCTGCACTTGATGAGGAAGAGGAAAAGCTAGAATTCGTGGTCCTTCTACCTTCCTGTGCAATGTTATCCTTGTCGGGTAACAACCGCTTTGGGTCATTTTCTTTACTTTCTTCAGTTTCTTTATTCTGTGACTGAGCAGATAAATTTGCTAAAATTGCTTCTGTGGAGACATCTGGAGGTTTTCCCTTAAGGCTCAGCCCCATCAAAGATCCAGTGCTTTTTGCAGAACTCAAGGTCCCTACAGCTGCTGCATCCACCGTTACAGTAGCGTTAGTGGATTCCGGTAAATCATCCAAGCCAGTCTTTGATTCACTAACTTTGGCAGTTACATCAGCAACATCCATATCTTCTTCTTTTGAGGTTGCTTGTTCATTTAACAATGGGATGTCTTCACTGACACTTGCTTCTGACTTGTTATGTTCAGATACCTGCCCTGTTGTACCCAAAAGGCTTTGAAGAATATCATCGACTGGCAATGGTTTATTTGCTAGCTCCAGAGTAGAAGGCTGATTTTCCCATCCAACCAGGACCCCAGGAAGAAATCTGAGAGGCTTTGGTGGCTCATGTTTGGTACTTTCCACCAAAGGTTCAATAACTGCTGGTACATCTTCTATGTTAGATTGCTGAGGTTTGTTTCTCTGCTTGTGTAGCACAGTTGTGAAGGAATTAAAAAAATCATTTTCCTCGTCTTCTTCTAGTGCCAATTCATGATGAGAGACTTCAGGTTTGTTTGGCTTGCTTTTCTTCTCTGGTGGCAAGTTACTTGAGGTGCTTTCAGAAGCTTCATCCGCAAAACTACTAGTAACGCTTGCAACAGCAGTAATCTGCCTCTTCATTTTCTGTCGAATTATCAATCCCAGTAATAAATTTGGTCGATGTATTTCAATCCCTGTACAAAATTGTAACAGCAATTTATCATCTCTTTATGTTTCGGTTAAGCCAATCATTTCAACAACAACAACAAAAATCCATACTCCTACAATAAATTACAGAAGGCATTCATTTTATAGCATTTGAAATTTCCATCATTAAGTAAATAATCAAAAGTGTATTATGACTTCAAAAATAGGAAATTAAAATTGCTTTAACTACTAGAACACTACATCACTAAAGAAGATGAGACAGTTATATAGGACATGTAGTCACATGAGAAAAGGCATGGATTCCCAACAACATGTTAGTCCAACATACCTAGTATGATAACAGCAGTAGCAAAACACAAGGTGGAGGGAAGTTAAGTAGCACAATTACAACCACAAAGTATCCTAATCAATTTGTCTTATACGTATTTGAAGTAATTACCAAGAGCAACTTCCCAAAATGCTTCCTGCATTCCAGGAAGGCACCGCATTTCAAGGTATTCTATTAGCTATCTTCATTATGCATGTTTTTCTGTATAATTTAGGTTGTTGCAAAATATTAGGAGTTACAGCCCATCCTCACTTTGTTTAGGTCCTGCCTATCTCAAAAGGAGAAATAATCCACAAATTTTATAATCAAAATAAATTTAAATAAAATAACTCAGGAGGAAGCAGGACAACTGAGAGCCACTTCATGTTCTTCCTTGCCTACCTTTTTTTTTAGAACTTTCCATGTGCTCTTTTTTTTTTTAAGAAAGTTGGGAACACTTGAGAAAAAATGAATTGGCACATCTCAAAAAAACCCCCCAATTTTAAAGGTGCAGTATCAATTTAGAACTCAGTATGACTACTACTATAGATCACTCACATCACAGAATTTACTGAGATTATAACCTACAAAGCCACATGAGTTAGGGGAAGAAATACAGTAAACGTGAAACAAAATTATGAACGGTAATTTTTTCACCAATAATGTCAAAAGTATTAGAATAATCTCACAACAAGAAATGAATGTCTTTTCAAGGAACCTATTACAATACTAAGGAAAACTCATGGCATGTTTGAACAGAAAAGCTGTCATTTTTAGATTTGATTTTTCTCTTATATTTCTGTTGTAAAGTTCTTAAGGTAGCAATATGATACCAGATTCCAAGCTGTACTTACCAGGCCCATCAAAAGGCACAAGATGATGTGGGACTTTGTCTGAGGAACCTAAAGGAATGAGGTACAAATCTTTCACTTGCTTCATATTATTGGCCGCTACACCATAACGTTTTCTACTGCTGAAATAGGCAAACAGCAACGCATACGATATCTGATCCTCTTCAGTTACAGGGGTAAAGCGAACTACACAGATCTCCTGTTTACAAAAAAGGAGAGAAAAAAAACCATTCAGATACTAAGACAATTAAAATTTCATAGAAAAATGTGACTGCTCTTTATTTAAAAGCACAGGAGGAGGAAAAGCCTCTCCAAGAAGGCAGAGAACAACAGAGGAGATAAGAGCAGAAACAGGGCCAAAAATAATTACAGAAAACTGGAGAAAACAAATAAAAAGCATTCAGTAAAAAAAAATAATTACAGAGCATGACCAAAAAAGCCAACATTTTATCAGCCAGTTAAACAACAAGTTCTAAGGAAACATGCCAGCTACCAAGTAAATATTCCTCTCACAACCCTTAACATTACTGGAAAGTTTTATTTTACAATCTATTGTGTCTGAGACATCCATTAATACTAAGGGAAGAGCAGTATTCAGATGCCAGAATCACAAAGCCCAGCTCATGAGTCAGTACTGGGGCTGATGCTGCTTAATGGCTTAATTAATGACCTGGAAGACTGGATGGAAAATTCTCCACAAAACTGAGATGACACCTAACTGGGGGTAGTGGTCAGCATCCTGAAGAGTGTGGGCTGCCATTCAGAGGGACCTCAGCAGGCTGATGTCCATGAAGGTCAAAGGCAAATGCAAAACCTTGCACCTTGAGATGGAGTAACCCCATGCACCAGGACAAGTTCAGGGACAGGTTGTCTGGAAGCAGCTTAACGTAAAAGGGAGTCCTGGTGGACAAGCTGAATGTGAACCAGCAGTACGTCCATGCCAAGAAGGCCAACTGCATGCTGGGTGTCAGAACTGGAGCGGCCAGTAGGCCAAGGGAAATGATTCTTCCCTTCTATCCAGCACTTGTGAGGGATCATCTGGAGAACATTATCCAGTTTTGGACTCCTCAGCCCAAGGACAACCTGCACACAGCGGGACAAGTCCAGCAGAGGATCTTGGAAATGGTTTTGCTCCGAAATGGAAGGGTAACACTTGAGACATGGGGCATTCAAACATTAATTAAGTGTTACTGTCTCAAAGGAACATAAAATGACAAGTTAAGGTTAGACAGCCAGAAAATAAATGCTATCAACTGCCATCTATCCTATTCAACAGTCATTGTTTATGCTTAAAATGTCACATATTTCACTANGAGACACGGGGCATTCAAACATTAATTAAGCGTTACTGTCTCAAAGGAATACAAGTATTCTCAAACATAAAATGACAAGTTAAGGTTAGACAGCCAGAAAATAAATGCTATCAACTGCCATCTATCCTATTCAACAGTCATTGTTTATGCTTAAAATGTCACATATTTCACTAATGCTCCATGGCAAGGGAAAAAAAGAAAAAAAAAAAAAGTATCTTTAGGGTGAATAAGGTATATCCTAACCAGCAAAAGCCTTCAATATGTCAAATTCTTACCTTGGTCCCTGAAGCTTTGATTTTTTCTACATACTCCCAGACAGTGTGAGGAGATATTCTGCCACCTACTTGAATACTATCAGGTAAATCCTATGAGAAAAAACAACAGATATCTCAATCCAATGTAAAAGTTGGGATAAATCCGTCATCCAGTATTTATTTAATATACTGAAGACATACTTAATTCCTGTAATTCTTAAATTATATTTTTAAAATATCAGTAGAAGTTACAACAGTGGAAACAAATTAATTTACATTTTGTTTTCTGATATTCAGATTAGGATTTTCAGTGCAAAGTTAATGATCATTAATATTAGTTATTATTCAAACCTGCTTATCTATATCTTCCCCAAAACTATTTATTTTGGCAATATCAAGTGCAAACTTAACTGTATTATGCTCTGAAAACACCCAGTTTATCTCTGGGATCAAATTGCTGAGACCCCCCAACTACGAAGGAATATAATAAGCTTTCAGAATCTTAATAGTAAGGGAAAAACATAACCCACACACAAATGCATACGTAGACATAAAGTTGTTCTTGGACATTAGTGAGTTCACTAATCACAAGTAATAAAAACAGACTTTTAGAATCATTTAAAAGGAAAAAAATAACCTTTTGAAATAAAGCAGAAGAGAGTATCAAAAAGCACATCACATTCATAAGACATTTCTTTAGTATTAAAGGGTACTGCATGCCCTGCAGTTCTCTGACGTTTCACAGAGAAGTAAAGATTATTATAAGCAGTTGCATCTCTCAGACACCAAAGAGAATACTAGTTTGTTGGACTTTTTTATGGACAATTTAGTCTTAATGGAAAGTTAGGAGCAATATTATCACCAGACGGGCAAAAAAGAAACCCTGATACAATGGTTTCTGTTGTAGAAGACAAGAAGTGTTCTTGTACTGATAACACAAAATATCAGTAGACACTCCTTTTCCAAAAATTTGTACTGACTTGTTTAATGCTTTGAGTTCAAAACAGCTATAATATTCTCACCTCTAATTCAGAAAATTGATACCACCAAGGTAGTTATTTCAGTATCAAGTTTTGTCTTATCTTTCCCTGCTACTTTATACTACAGAAGACGCTCCAAAATAAACAAAAACCAGTTCAACTTTTATAAAGCCAGCTCTGCTGCTCATCCCGAAGAAACATCTTACAGCGAGGTAAGAGCAAAACATCTTAAAGTATATCAGAGAACTTAAATCCTGATTTACTATGGGTCTATGTGGAATGAATTGAAAAATACTTTACAAATACATACCCTAACCTATGTCCCCCCACAAATACTTTACTCAATATCATGCTTCACTGCCTTTCATCATTATACTATTATCAGCTTTTAAGGTAACCAAGTGACTAGTTAAGAAATTAATTGTTCAATCTTTGCAGTAAATATAAATACCTCTGTTAAGTACTCAAAAGAGCCAGAAACTGGGTAAGCCTTAATAACAAACTTTGCTACTGAAGGCATATTGATAAAACCCTTCCAGATGAAATTCAGGCGTGCCAGAAACAGACTTTCACATTCCACAGTACCAGGTGTTTCTGACCTCTGACCTAGAGATAAAAAAAAAAACAAGCCACTTTGTTTAGAACATGATGTATCAGAAAAGATCACGTAAACCAATTTTTTTTTTGTAAGAGAATTACATATTATTAAAAATTTTCTTTTTCAGTTAAGGATGCTTGAGGGTCAACGCAAAGACAGAGGCAGATAACCCTGTTTCTCACCTTCTAGTGGAGTAGATAAGTTACATGCAAGACTGTCAGATAAGTAGCCCATTATTTCACTACTATATCTTTTGAGCATGGCTAAGTTACTTAGTCCAAGAGTTATTAAATGCTACCAAAGAACACACAAACACATACTGGTACTGCACTCAGTAAGATCTTTCCTTCACCTGCCACAGGTAGAAGAGAAGATGACAACATACACTCCCTGCTGGCCTGTCTATACCCTGCTTTCCTAGCTCCTGTGGTTTGTTGCAACACTGGTAGGTGTCAGCCCACCACCTGAATACCTGTGTCCCACTTCCCTTCCCCGGCCCCACAAGCTGGCATCTCATCACTTCCACAGCTTCTGTGGGCATCTCCTCCCAATTCCACTATCACCANAGCCCCATAAGCTGGCAGCTCATCTCTTCTCAACCACGCATCGCTTCCACAGCTTCTGTGGGCACCTCCTCCCAATTCCACTATCACCAGCCACACATAATAGTGTTTTTCCTCCCCTGAAAAAAAGACTCAGTTTTGTCAATAAAGTAGTTGCAAAGAATAAACGAAATGACTTATTTTCACAGGAGAATGTTTCTCGACCTGAGTGCTTGGCTTCCTCATGGAAAACATTATAGCCACATTTCTCGACATGTTGCTATCAAAATTTTCTAGGCATGCTATTAGCAGTTTTAGCCAGCTGCCCAGTAGCACCAGTTGTTGTGCTGTTACAGTAACACAGTAACCTGTTTCTGTCTACGCTAGAAATTACTGCCTTGTTTTTTTGAACAGCGAATGATTCAAAGTCCATTGTCCTTGATAAAAGATCTCATTGTCCTGATAAAGGCAGAATTTCAGCATGAACTCTGATCAATTCTAAATAACTGGGAGTCAATGTTTTTCTAGTAACCACTCCCTAAAACCATAAAAAAATAGCCTCAAATTCTAGTGGGTAGCAGATTAGTTGGAGGAAAAGGCAGAGAGCTGACAGCAAATATGGCAAAACATCAAACAAGCTGCTGTTAACTGTCATTTCTATAAAAGCACTCCTTTGAGATTTGAAACTATCCTGATTTATCAGTGTAAACACTGTGTAGAGGAATCTCAAATTCCCCAGCTTTATACACATATACAAACACACATACTCATTCAGTTGCAGCACTGTACATACTATTTTCCTTAATAGCAAAATATAATAAGAAATCTATATCCTGACTTCTAAAATATGAACTCACCTGCCTTTTTACACCTCATTGTACTACAGAACGTAAGGTCGTTTGCTTTTTCCCAAAAGAAAATGTGGCAATTACAAGTTCTAATCACAATACATAGTTATTTATATGAACGTATAGCATCATTTACTTCAGCAGAAACCCCTTTCCTAAGAGGTGTACAACTTTGAGTAAACAAAAGGATTAATGAAATTAAATTTAAAAAATATTAGCTTTAGCCATAATAGCTTAACAAGATCAATAACATCTTTCTAACTGTTTCTACAATTCATATTTACTTTGGGAGAGGTGCGAATGACGACTTTGACGGGTCTTGCTTATCATTTTCCAGTAATTCTGAAGCTAAAATACTTGATGTTGAAGAAAGTGCATCTGCAATGCTCTCTGCTTCATTGTCTGACTGCTTCCGGGCAACCCCAACAGACACTTTGACTTTTTTCGCAGAAAGATCATCAGTAGGTGGTGCCATTCGGCCTGCAGGGAATGAATTGCAACGGTTTTTTTCTGTTTTATTCAACAAACAAGATAGACTTGCTCTGAAGACATGGAAGATGCCGAAAGTACTACATATTGCCATTGCAGAGATAGGATAAAGAAATTTTATATATATATATATACACACACAATATGTATAATTTATTGTATATAAAAATAGTCACTGTAACAGCACAGGACAAAGAAATGAGGATTGAACTATAGTGCATACACTCATTAAATGCATTTCTTTATCTGCAGGTTTTTTTCAATTAGAAGACAACTTCATGCCAACAGCATCTATGCCTTTGCCAATAGCCTACCACTTTAACTGTCTTTTTTATTTTAAAATTATAAAATAAAATAGTTCTTTCACATCTCTGTTAGCAAACTAGGGGGTAAAAAACCCCCACTTATTGAGGTATACTGAGATTTATAACTAAAAAGCATTATACAAGGACAATGAATTTATTTTGATGTGCTGTTCAAAATTACCTATGCAGATTTTGCAGTTAAGGTCAAAGAGATGATTTTTATGTTGACTTGTGGTGTCTGGAGATGCAGATTCATTTACTTCTTTATCTTTCTCAACCTCCTCTGACTTCTCAAACTTCATATTAGGTTCCTAAGAAATGTCAAATATATTTCAATTAGTATTTTTAACAAAGTTAATGTTCCAAATACTGCTATTCATATTGTTTAAATATTTTACAGTACTCTTTCCTTCAGACGAAACTGTCACTTCATCTGTGTAGCTGAAAAAGCAATCACCAAAATCTACAAACGCATTAAGAGAATGAAATTGTATTCCTAAATATCTTTTAAGTAAGATTTACAATATTTTTTCCACCGTTACAAGAATTCCACATAGTCATGGACAAAACATGGAAATAAACAAAAAAAACATCAGGTCCAGAAGTGAAAATCAGTGAGGATAAAAGAAAAATTAAACTCAAAACACATTTAATGTATAATTACAAATCTGAAAAACAAAATAATAAACAAAGTACTTTACAATCATATTATCTATGAACTAAATATGTTGCACTGCCAAGTTCTCTCTTCTACCTGGATTTCCATGGCTTCCTCTTGTTCTTTCATTGGTGTTTCACTTTCAATTTCTATTTCTCCTTTGTGAGTAATTTTTGTGATGGGTCTTCTTTCAACTTCCCTCTGTTCCTTCTCGATCATTTCAATTGTCTGTAAAAACAGGCAGTTATGTACATTTCCCAGAATCGCTCAGTTGGAAAAGACCCCCCAGGATCATTGATTCCAACCATTTACTTCCATAAAATAAAATTTGGAAATCCATAAATATAACAACAGAAAATAGGAGTGAAATTGAGAAACTCTCTGGAAAAAAAGAACACATTAATATTTTGCAAGTGCCAGGCAGTTTCATAAAGCAAATACGCAGCCAGCCTAACTTCAACCACAGTGCAGCGAGTATTTGTTAGGTATGCATTTAAACAAGTTATAAAGCAGATATTCATCACTTTCATTACCTGTCATTGAAAGACAGGTAATTCTGATTTCCCAAAAGCTAAAGAAAAAATGCATCAACGCTTTTCACATAATATTAGGGACAATGTAGGACAAGTACATCCAGGTATGCATAATTTTTTCAGAGCTTGCTTTTAAGTACATAAATATAACATTCTACCTCAAAAAAAAAGTTAAAATGTATCTTCAAAGTAATGGATATGCTAATCCTGAGCAGCACTGCTGATCTGCTGTGTCATAAAAAAATAAAACTTAAACCATTATTTCTAAAAGTGCTTCTTAAAGCACATCGCTACTTCTTAAATCAGAAACAGTTTGTGTTGTCTGTCCCAAATATTTTAAGCCTGGTTTTGTAAGGGGACAAGGATTCTACAATCGCTTTATCTGTCCGCCAAATACCTGAAGTGGCCGTTGAATATTTTGGGAAAACTTTACAAAAAAAGAAAAAGTGAGTAAGTAGACATCTCAGAGTCTTGGTTTAGTATTAAATGGAAAATTACAGCCCAACGACACATTGCTATTTATTTTACATGTTGAAATGGAATAAAACTTCTGAAACTACTGCAGTATTTCTCTGAAGTATTTAGGACTCTCCAGTAATTTTTGTATGGCGTATGCTTTTGTTTTGAAGCTCACAGCAGTGAAATATGGTTTTGTATGGTCTGCTTTCAGTATTTTATTAATGTTTACAATAATGAAATAAATGTCTTGAAGACGTAACACAAATTATGGGCTTTAGACAGCTACAGAAGGCTTTTCATATCTTTCTAGGCCCTCAAACGAATTTTGAGATAATACATTAATTCAACAGCTGGTTTTGCATAGGAACTAGCAAAATGATGTCAGGGTTCATAAACAAGTCTCTCTGCAACACATCAAGGAAAAAAATGCAAGGAATGTTGCAATGTAAACTGGAGTCTCTGGAACAGCATCCCATTGTATTGAAGAAGTTGTCACTGAACATTCTTTCATTCTGAGCACAAAGAATTCAGGAGGATGGATTTCCAATTTCCAACTATTCTATATTACAGAACATATTCATTAATTTTTTATCAGGTCATCCAATATAACCCACATTTCCTAGTACCACACAGCACGAACACA
This sequence comes from Piaya cayana, assembly GCA_013389865.1. Lineage (NCBI taxonomy): Eukaryota > Metazoa > Chordata > Aves > Cuculiformes > Coccyzidae > Piaya > Piaya cayana. The sequence goes on from WAAB01021320.1 coordinate 18,286, forward strand.
AAATGCATCCCAGTTAACACTACCCAAATTTTGTGCCCTCAAATTCAACTTAGTGGCATATAAATACCACAGATGGAGCCAATACAAATCCAGAGTTTGTAAACTAGGAAACTTGATGCTGTAAAATCAGACATTTCCAAGAAGTTGCTGTTAACTATCATTGGACCAACTGCCCAATAAACAGGGGAATATCTAAGAAAAAAGCATTTTCTATAAAATAATACAGCTCCTTATATTCCCATTTTTCCTTCAAAACAGTCAATACAGCTATAAATAATATGACTTTCTAATTCAAGAAAAGTAATGCTCAACATAACCTAATAAGCGTCTTACACTTTGTTTGGGTTTTGGGTTTGATTATTTTTTGAGGTTTTTGGGGTTCTATTTTTTTTGCTGTTGTGTTTTGGGTTTTTTTACCCCCCTTCAGACTGCTTTTCGGACTGGCAGATCAAGTTTTCAGCTTCAGGTGTACTTCTTGGTGGGTAAATTGCCATGCTCTATCAGTATGCAAGTTATAAACAAAAGTTCAGTTTAGTTTGTCCAAAGACATCTCTCTCCCTTTTTAGGAAACTACTGTCTAAAAAGCTCCAGCTAGAGTTCTAAGATCATGCTGGAAATAAAGACAAATAAGCCTACACTCTTGAAACAAAAGAGCAAGCAGCAACAAAGCTGCACAAAGAACACGTTTTCCACCTTTCAGTAATTTACCACATTTCTTTCACTTCTGTTCCTTTGAGTCTTAAACACAAAATAAATTATAGACATCCTCCTGATTATCAAGAGTTGCTCTGTGCAACATGCCTTCTGTTCTTGCTACATACACTTAACCTGAAAACAGAAATTAAATATGCTTAGGCAGTCAACTAAACAACATCAGCTGATGAATCTCACATGTCTGTTTTCTCTCTGTCTCCAAGCAGCCAGTTCTTTGGAAGCCAGTTCTTCTGGGCTCATTTTTATTAGATGGTCTGGAGTAACCTCTCCTTTCAGTACTTTCTTAAATAATATCTAGAAGAAAGAAGAAAAGTTTACTGCTTACAACACAAAAACAGCTCACAGCAGGAAATAAAGCAGGGAAGTAAAATAATAAACAGGATGAACTGTGAAAGGATTGATAATGTATCTACATAGAAGACCTTCTTTAATCTACAGCAAATAAAGGATTTCCGTAAAGCCCCCCACACAAATAATACATACATTGTTTTTAGGATCTTTTAGATTGAACATTAAACTTCTGTATTTGTTCTTGTACTTTGAGTCAGTGTCCCGAAAAAAAGAAAACAGTTCTTTTTCAATCCTTGTGGCAACTTTTGCTGCTCTCTCCTCAGGGATCTTTAAACTGGAGTCAGTCAATCTGTGAGAGAGCATGACGGCAAAAATAATTAATATTCTTTTCTCTGACTTACAAAAGAAGATAATAACAACCACAAACTAATAATTTCATGTAATAATATACCTTTTCATCAGAATTTCCTTAAGAGACTGCCTGACACTTTGTCTTATCTGATCAGCAGAAGGTTTGGAAGCTGGCACAGCCGGGGGGTGTGTTGCACTAACAGATCCCTTCTCATTTTTCTTTTTCTTGATTTCTTGTTTCTCATGAACACCTATCAAATCACACAGAGTTAAAAACTGCAAGTTACTCAAGACACTATTATAAATTTTTACTGTTGCTGGATGTCATTAAGTTCTATTTTCAAACTGCAAGGAATTGACCTTCAAAGAGAAAGAATGAACTCACAGGGTGGTTGGAGATGTTGCTTACTTGTTCATTTGGATTTTGTATTAAATACATTAGTCCAGAAAAACACTTCCTTAGCATAAACATATAGAACTTCTACCCTTTGACTTAAGGTACTTTCTTATACACTGAACCAAGATGACCAGAGCTGAACAGCTTGATCTTCAGTAAGATTTTTGATTCTTGAGTTTCTGTAATAGCACAGATTAATTTTTCAATGAATAAACTGAGAAATCATACACTGGGAAACACTTACAAGCATATTAAACTTTGTTTTAAATAGCCTTTTTCATTAAAATTTGCATTTCTCTATCTGTTAGCCATCAAAATAATTTCAAGGACAATAACCTCAGCTTCTGATTCAGGCAACAGACTCTCTTAACCAAGGCCATTATAAGGTTTGTATCATAAATTCTATAAATAATGGAAATTTCCCATCAAATTGAAATCATTAATGTAAAATACAAACTCCTTCAAACTTGTAATTTTCAGAGTGTCAAGTGAAAGCTCATTATAATTAGCCGGATTAGCAATAAAAAATGAAACTATAAGCATGATTCAAAGCAGTTAATCTCTTAAGACAAATGTGCTGCTTAATAATGTTATGCTAATTGTCCTAAATGAGACTGCCAAGCCTCCCCTCTGTTTAGAAATGACTTTGGTATAAACTTCTATTCTGAAATTGTCACTGTAAAAATTGCCATCTCCTAGATCCATTAATATATTTTGGAACGATTCAATTATCTCAAGGATGCCAGAAAACTCATTTCACTCCGTGTAATTTGCAGTTAGAAAGGATGTCAATTATTTTGTGACTCAATTTCAAAGTTGAACAGCAAGGTATTTGAAAATTAAGAGATATCATTCAGTACATTTAGATTTACATTTAACCCTGACATTTTCCATTGTTTTCTTCCATCAAAAAGTTTCCAAAACATGTCAGCATTGGCAAAATACCAGGAAAGTAGGTTTGGGGGTTTTTTTGAGACAAGAATCGAAAGCTTGCATTTTGGAGCTAAAAGACATTTTTCTCACACAAAACTTCACTATCTTTGCTGCTGAGAATTCAGTCCCAAATGACAACAATTTCACATTACCATGAGCTCAAAAGAATAATGGTTCCTGGAAGGGAGCAGATGGAGGTTCCTGGGAGGGGAAATACATTCCCTTCAACCTTTTGAATAAAATCTAGATGAAAACCTGATGGCTTGGTGTGAAATATAATGTTCCCCTTTGAAATAAGTTGAAACCATTTTTTGTCAATTTATGCAGAAGGCATCACTAAGTAAAATTTACAGATAAATTAAAACACTTTTAGATAAAATAAGTAATTTGCAGGACCTTATGGAAGAGCATTTCAAACTTTCTGCAATGTGAAATAAAGTTTAGTACAGAAATATCAGTGTACTTTTTCTTCCATTGTTGATTATTTTAACATCCGCTACTATCCAAACATGAAACATTTGCACATTTACCTGCTAAGAAAAATTTAAAAAGAAATGAGAAATAAAGATCATAAACATCATAGGAACAAACAGCTCTTTAGATCATTACCACTTGCACTGTCAAATGTGGTTTGAAAAACTGATTCTGTAACAAAAGTAATCATCCTTCTCTTTACGTATATGTGAATAACAGCACAGACTACTGCAAACATCAGTACCTGATTTTGAGGACCTTTCAATACTGCTCAGAGATTCCTTACTAGTTTTTTCATTTTTATCTTCAGGGGACCGCCGAGGAATTACAACTGTTTGGGAACCTTTTCGAGGAAGAATATGTTGCCCTTTTTTAGCCTCCAAATCCCTGGACTCAGACAAGTTCTTCCCATCACCAGATTCCTGAAATAAACATTTCCACATGTTAGCATACTACTGAATGCTACAGTGAACCACTACATAATTATCACACATTTTCTTCGTCTTTTTTTTCTTTTTTTTTTGTATATCCTATAAGGAATGCCCTGGGTGTATGCGCCATCATATAATATATTAAAAAATCTACTGAACAATATCCCAAATAATAGTCAAGTATTGCTTAAGAATCCTTTTGAACTACTGGCTAAAGATTAGCAATCCAATCTAACAATTAGATCACACACAATTAGCAATTAAGCTCTGTGTTGAAAAACACTATGCTTTCAGCTATTTTAAAAACATCAGAGATACCAATTGAATATCTCAACCATTTTTAGCCACATACCTAACAGGAAGTCACTTAGGCTTATAAGCCAAAATTAAACAGAATAGCTTACATGTCAGAATTACAATACAACTACTGAGAAATAAACTTTAAAGGATTATTGAGCATTAAGTAACAATGAATATGACACTATATACCACAAGACTCCATAGAATCATAAAAACACCCATCTCACTCCTCTTGCAAATTATGCTTTGGCTAGTAAAACAAGATACAAAGAAAGCAAAAAGGCTCAAATTAAAAAAAAAAATTAGACATTTTCTTCTATATACAATCTGAAGCTAAACCAATAAAAACTAAAATATCATTGTCATATTTTTTACAGTTATTTATAAGATCTGTGATCTGTATCATACAGCAAATTGACAAATGTCCTGAAAAGTGTTTAAAGATCTGAAAGAAAAATGTACGCAGTTCTTCACTACTTCTATACATAAAGGTGTACACACATATGTATCCAACGTGCAAATAACCCTGCTCAAGAGGAGTTTGGTAACATCACCTCAAAAAAGTCACGCCAGATTGTAAATAAAGTAACTCTGAAAATAAAAATGCTAACGTTTTAAATTAAACTTACAATCTAATTCAGATATGAAATGGTAGGAGGTTAAGAGAAAACTACCCCCAATGTATAGCAGAACTTTAAGCATCAACTCACCCGTCTGAAGATTTTTACTTTGTGCTTCCCAGCATCCTCTGTTTGCTTTGTTTTTTCAGCTGTTGCATTTAGGTTACAAGTAGGTGTTTGCTTTGAGATCCCAAATTTTTCACACTCAATTGTTTTTTCTTCTTTATGTATCTCAAGTTTCACTTGAGTATCTTGTACACTTTGATCAAAACACTCCATTTTTTTGTCTTCTTCAGCACAGCACTTCACACACACATATTCTTTATCTTCTTCACCCATCTGTTGTGCTTGAGACAGACTCAGTCCAACACAATCACCATGAAACCAATCATCACATCTACCACAGCCCACCATAAATCTAAAAAAAAAATTTAAAAATGACAAAAGTCAGTGTAAAGACTACGACAGAAGATACAGCAACTTAAGCAAAACATACCATACTTGTTTGGATTTGTGCGTCTTGACACTTTCTTCTTACCTGGTGATTTCCTTTGTAGCTTTACATACATCTCCAGCCTTACGACATGGTATGGCCTTCCTGAGGAACAGTTATTTTGCCTTTTTGCCTTTTGCAATAGTCCAAGAGAGTATCACAACCTCAAAAAGTTTGTTTGTTGTTGTTTATTTTTTAGAACTTGCACCCAAGACCTACCAACAGGATTTTGTCAAACTAGTGCTAAAAAAAATGTAAAAAACTGATTGGGGAAAAAAATACCAAAAATCTACAACTCTCAAATCCAGTAAACTTTTGTTTGAACAGACTCAAAAAGAAAGTTTTCTCACAAAAGCTTATTATCCTCACTTTCCTTCAAACCTTATCATCCTTACAACAAGAAAGGTATCAACTACTATGCTCCACAGAAGAGACGTCTGAGTGTTTTAACTATGACCGGCATAGAAACAAACATATTCCAGATGAGTTAGTGTTGTACATGACATTCCTTAAACCATTATTACTAAATTACTTCCAGAAAGTTGACTATTTACTAGTGAATATGGAGTCAGGAGTTTGGCTTCCAACCGCATCTGGCTAGCTTGCTGTGACTGATTGGAGAGTTTTAAATAACCTACGTGCCTCTTCCCTTTTTGCCCAGCTATTTACAACTACTACAGAGCTGGTAGTTGTTTCAAACACTAAAATTCATGTAATTTAAAGTACACTTTTTATCTTGCAGTCACCTAAACTTTTACTGCTTTGCAAGTAAAAGTTACTTTAGGTACAGTCAGTATTTTCAAAGTGCTGTAAAGGTTACTTTGTCTAAAATAAAACCTTGACTTCTGACTACTTTGCAGAATGTTTTGGAAATGCTTTTAAGTATCACTAGTATCAAACTGCACGGAAATTTACAATATCCTGTGAAATTATTTTGGAAGGATGTGGAATATCAAAGTTAGTCAGGTTAAACACCTCAATAAATCCATTCCAGGAAATTAAATTGGTAATGATTACATTTTACAATCTTTTCTTATAATAATGAATCTAGCAGCCTAACTAAAGATCTGGTTTTGAATGATGTATGAATGCCTCTTGCATTACCAACTTATGTTCTCTTTCCCTTTTTATCTTTTATTTTATACTTACATAAAAAGTATTAAATATATATACTACAATATAGATTGTCATGATAAAAAAAATCCAGGAAGATTGCAAGTGTATTATGAAAAGCGTAAGAGCTCTGTTAGTACTGAAAAATTTACTGAATTATTGGTTCTTAAATTCCACAGAGGATAGACCTAATTTTAAAAGTAAGTCCATGAAGCGCTGGTTGTTTCAGCACTACATCCAACAACCTGAATAAACTGACCAGTAAACTCTGTTACTTTAATCTAATACCCTATACATCTCTTTTGTAAGTCAACTCTGAGGAAAATGATTCCTAACATATGTGTATTTCTATTAAGGCTAGGATCTGCTTTCTGCCAATTTCCTTACTTTGCAAAACCATATAAATATTACAGAATATATTTAGAGGAGCTCTCATTCACCAGAACTGTAGATGAACGCTCCAAGTGGTGTGACACAGTTACTATAGTCAAGAAACTACAGGTATCTCAAGAGATGAAGTATCTATTTAATAGCAGATGTTTCAAAGACAATAGAAAGAAAGCAGAGACTATTGCAGCTTTAGTTCTGCTCTTGCTTACTCAAAATAAATCATGATTAAATTCTGCTGAAGTAAATGACATTTTGATGTGAAATGAGCATGAGAGGCTTTAAAGCTCTAACAGACTGAGACAGGTGTTATATCCAGCTTCACTACCTTATGATGCTGTCGGCTAGATATGAAGAAACCAGGTTTTAATCTCATTTGTGAAGAAAACTATTTTATCTTTTTAAAAATTTTCTTTTCTTCTCAGCTGCATATATATATACTATTTTTTATTAGTTTTGACTAGTAAAAAGTATCTGCAGATCCATTTAGTAGCTGCAATTAGGAAGGCAAAGGTTCCTTCACATTTTGCCAGTACCTCAATCTTTGCAGATCCATGTTCCAGCAAAGTGAAGATACAAGAGGGGCAACACTAGGGGACAGTTTCTTCTGATGGTCTTACCAGAGTAATACCATAACAGTTATAATAAACACAAGAAAATAAGAGAGAGGCAAATGGGACTTTAGCACAAAGATAATTGCTCCCTTGTGAGAACCCAGAATCAAACACATGATGGCAGGAAATACAGCGTGAGTGGCTTTTTCACAAGCACAAGGATCCACAAGAGGATGCGTTACATAGGATACATTTATCACAACAAAAAGTATTAGTAAAGCTTTGAGAATAGCAAAAGTGCTTAGAAACACCCCAAACATAATATTTTCTACAGATCTAAAATAAGATCAGAGCATACATTGAAGCGCTTCTTGTTTAAAGGATGCTTTAGTATACTCATGAAGGAACATGAGTTTCTTTTGGTTAACAACAGAATCATAGAATGGTTTGGGTTGGAAAGGACCTTAAAGATCATTCAGTTCCAACCCCCCTGCCATGGGCAGAGACACCTTCCACTAGACCAGATTTTTCAAAGCCCATCCAACCTGGCTTTGAGCACTTCCAGAGACAGGGCATCCACAACTTCTCTGGGCCTCCTGTTCCAGTGCCTCATCACAAGAATCTCAGAATACACTGTCTTGAAGTCCAATTGCTACTCCTTGATTTTTTATTAAAAATACACACATTTCTTCCCCAGTTTGTCAATTCAGTCACTGTAGATTAATTTGTTAAATGAGCAAGGTAGATTGCAACCTTTACCAACAAAAACAAAATTTTGTTTAATACTTAGAAAATGGACAAAATTTGAAAAGAATTAACTCCAAAGGCTAAAATACACAAGATGCTCCACAACTTCAACTTTAAATTGAAAGCACATGGAATTTTCCAGCCTAGCTCACACATAATAATGGAGCAACAGAGATAGTGTTTGGTATTAAGTAAAGAAACAGGATAGGCATCCAGTCTTTACATCTTTATTTTCAGGTCTATCAAAGAGAAGGTAAAAATCCTAGAACGAATTCAGCTCAGAAACAGATCATTCTTCACTAAAAATATACACCAAGATGGACAGATGTCATTTAAACCACCTTAAGCAAACTAGCAAAGATTGAATATCCATTAAGCTTCATTGCAGTCTTCATGGTAAGGTTTCAATTATATTTAAACACACACAGTAAGGTTTCAGAATTTAGAAACTAAGACTACAAAGACAATCTGGAAATGTCCATGAAACCTCTACTATAAAACAGAATGTATCGTAGACAACTGCCTTGCTTAAACCTAGTTACACAAAATACTAATAAAAATACTGGTGCTGTCTGCCTAAAAAAATCCACTATTTCTACTAGTATTGGCATACTAGTCAACTGCAAGACTGCAAGTTCTGACACTGGGAGAGAACATACTGATATTTGTATCAGTAATGTAAATAATTCTTTTCACTGTAAGGTCATTTATACATTTTCATGCATTTCACTCATCTGCACACAGAACAATTATGATTTGTAACAACAATGATGATTAGGCAATGGGCAATGCTCAAAGACTAATAAGGGCAGTCAAGGGAAACTGAAGCCTGGCTTGAAGGATCAAGGATGTCCTCTTGCACAGCTGTCAGAGTTGTGACTGAAGAGGTTCTGATCTCTTGGACTATTAAAACAGCAAAATTTCTGACTGCAGATTGCTTCAAGTTTGAAGTGCAGGAATTTTAACCATGTTGTAAGGCTGGATGGGAAGATGTAAAGCTGAAAGAGAAAAAATACTGTCTTAAAATATTAAATTACACCACACTCAATAACAAATTGCTTTCATCAAATGGGCTTTAGTACAAAAACAACATTTTCTTTAAGAAAAATCTAAAAAGAGCTGTCAGATGACAAGACAGTACTACACTTCACTGAGACCTTTGCATAGGGTAAGTTACTGTTTCATTCCTTTTAAAGAATCCTCTCTCATAGTCCACACATTGGCATGAAAAGTTGTGCCTTAAAGTCAGAAAGTAACAGATGATACACAAAAAGAGAGAAAACTACGTAAACCTCTCACACTCTCTTAGGACTGGGAAATGCTTTGGTGTGTTATTTGTAGTAAATTAATCTGTTAGATGGAAACACTCAGGCTTGGATGATTTATTCTCAATATACAGGTCATATTTTAAAATAATTTATACACATTTGATTTATGTAATAAACTTTCCAGATAAATCCATTACTATGAAATAAGATTTTACAACTAAAATGGGCAGAAACCATCTTCATCATTGAAAAGATATCTGCTGCAAAGCTATACATGAGTAAAATGAAATAAAAAAAAGAGAGCTGCACAATAGTTTAGTGTGGGCCAATAATCAGCATTTCAAGATTAACTAATAACGTATGGTGTACTGCCACAGACACTAATTTACTTCAGAAATAAATGCCTCTCTCTAGTCCTTTGCATTTGTGGTACACAGCACAGGGAAGACACTACAACAGGACTCAAATGTTAGCCAAAAAAAAAAAGGCAAAATATAATTCAAAAGTTACACTCTAACTCTAAAACTCTCCTAGAAGGAGAAAAACCACTGTCCACACACCTTTTATGGATTTAAGCATTTAAAGCACGTCCCACATCTGCATTTCACCTCCTCTTATCAATTCTCTATAAAATCTGTTGTAAATTTTTTATTAACATTACAGCTGTATCTCAGCTGCACTGATGTTATAGTCCAGTCAGTATTAAAGCAGAGACACTGCATGGAGACTTTGTTTCCTTTAGCTAATAAAGATGCTACTAGTAGAGAAGATGTACAGGGCAGCTTTAGCAAAGCCTATGTTCCACACCAGTGTAGCATGGGCTCAATTCAAAGCTCAAGTGAAACAAATGTCAAAAAGAAGTGCACTACCTTATCATAGCACATACACACGAGCAGTTTCTCTTGTTTACTTTTTTGTGCAAGACTAGCACAGGTGACATGATTTTCTGGTTTTGATCTTCCAGAAAAAAGAACAATCTCTCTTCAAAAAAAAAAGGCTATCATATGATTTTTGTTTGTTTTACACAGAATTTGAAGCATTGGGAAAAGACGCTGAATTTATTTCCTAAGTATTAAATTTCAACAACCCATCTTTTATGTAACAGCAGTTTCTTTTTCCTTAAAAGCATAACTGTTTTTCCTATTATGTTAACCTCTCCAAAAAGGAAGCAGGGAGACAATCAACTCTGTGTTCTTTGAACTAAAGGTAAGACAGGAAACATGCCCAACAGCAAAACAGGAAAACCAAAATCACTTAACTTCTCAAAACTCTGAAAGAATGAGTACCACAGATCTCCTAACATTAATCGCAAAAAAAAACCCCAAATCTTATTAATGGAACCATTATTACCAGTGAATTCTACCCACGTGTTGCATCTTGCAGAACTAGGATCATATGTTCTATAAAACACATCTATATATGTATATATAGATGCGGTTTTTATACACACACACACACACACACACACACCCCAACCCCTCATGTTATTTACTTGCCTGATTCCCAATTTGCACTGATATTAGTAGTAAACCTACCAATACTGCAGCATAGTAATACAATTCATATTAAAAAAAGTAATATAATGGTACAGCTGTAAAAATAAAGTAACTGGAGCCTTTCCATTCTTTCATTATACGCTACAATGCTATTCTGTTTTACTGTCATCCAGTTTCTCTATAGCTGTGGGTGGACATGGATGGTAGCTTTTAATGTTGCAAGGCTGTTCACAGTGGAAGAAAACAGTAAGAGGCAGAAAATTTAAAAGCATCATCCATGACTGTAAATTGATGATATCTTGCATAATTTGCTGTTTAACATACTTATACTGTTCAATGAACCTGTACTAGAACTAAAGCATCATAATTATTCTAATTACCATCTCTAGTAGAAAGTGTTGTCACAACAGTGATTCATTTCCTGTATACGCATCCACCCTTAAAAATATGCAGTTAAGGGTGGTTATAAGCTGTAAGTAGTTATAGGTTATAAACCTTAATCTCATGCTCTTTTGTACTGGCTATACAAATTATATGAACACCTGGTTCCTAAACAGTTAACTGAAGCAACAGCACTATTTTCAAAAAACAGATGCCCTAATAGCCTTTGCTCCAGGAAAAAAGGTTGTCAGATTGGTTTTTTTAAACTTCATCCAAAGTTATTTTCTGTATTAAAGTTATGGGGAATCTTTTTGGTGACTACGTGCATGCGAGAGATCAGGAATACTGTACCTTTGCTTAATCAACTCCTGCATTTTTCAATTAATTGCCTTTTATAAAATTACTAACTCCTCATCTATATTAAAGAGGAGCTGAAAGATAGGGAAAAAAGATGACCCTAAGTAAAGCTCTGGTCCTGCATCACTTAATTTTACTGTGAGCTCAGAAAAAGCCAGTTTGTGTCTGACCAGAAACCTCACAATAAATAAAATGGCATGAAATTAATTATCTTTTTCCTTAACTGTCTTTAAATATCTTCATTCTGTCTTCAGGAAAAGTAACTACTGTTTGTGAAAAAGCTTAGTATTTTCAACACCACTTGAACTCATTACGAAACTGAGGTTGTAACTTCAATCTGTAGCATGTGATGCATATCCATACACAATTCACCTACAGAGATGAATGAAAATTTATGAGTATCATTTATGTTATAAGCCAATGAGAAAGCATGTGACAGCAATAGCAGAATATGACTACAGAGTCCAACCAGTTGAAAGCAATACTATAATGAGTCACAAGAATAATTCAAACTTTGCACTGAAAAAACTGTTTCAGATACGCTGATAAATTATAATGTAACTCATTGCTTAGTAGTATCTGACTTGCTCAGAAATGGAGTTTCATTTTCACATGAAAGAACCATTACTTTCTAGATATGTTGTAAAGGTAAATCTTTGAATTGGAATCAACACAATACTTCAAGCAAACTAACTGAAAAAATTGGTCCTAAAACCAAACACTGAGCACCCACTTCTCATGTAATGATATACAATACAAAACACACAGAACCAGCAGAAATAAAACAGGAATGCTTCTTATGAAGCAAGTCACACTGTAGCTTGTTAATTTTTTTGATCATGCAAGTCACATCTTCAAAAAAAGGATTCCTCCTTTGCCAGCCAAATCTATTGTATTTGCAGTGCAAGGTTTAACCAAAGCTTGGTTTTAAACATGGTTAGCAAATTATTGCATGTATTCCTAAATATATAAGCTGACTCCATTTGTCAGGCATGGATTCTGAAATAAACCAAAACGAAAGTACCATCCTCCTTCTACTGGTCTTGTAGCAGGCACAATAAGATTACTCTGGGGTATTTAAAGGGCTACGTAAGTACTCCCCCTTCAGGGATCTTGCACACAAACAAGGTTGATGAAACAACCTCCAGACTTAACCTTCTGCCTGAATTAATTTTCCAAGGTTAGTATGACATTAACAAGTTAGTGTCTTTGCATTTATTGTAGGGAATAGAAAAAGGTTCACATGACTCTTATTTGCAGCCAGAATTCTAACTGCGTTTCATTAACATTACAGATGGCAAAGCTCTTATGTTACTTCCTAGCTCCGGGCTGCAACTTCAGTTCAACTTCTTCTCCTGCAAGTACCATACAAACACTGTTTCAGATCCTAGCCCTGCCATTGACACTGCACTGAACTTACTGTCATTTGACAATATTTGTGTCCCAAACTCCCCTTTTCTCCTATGCAATGAGCAGGAAAAAACAAGGAAACGGGTCAGCCAGGTAGGCTATTACAAAAGGGAAACAAAAAAATCCTTGAAAAGCAATCCATAAAGTGAATTTTAAAGAGTGCCCATCTTATCATTATATTCAATGCTGACAGCTTTGATGTCTTTCCAAGTGATAAAAGTGAAATTTATGATGTTTAGCTTTCTTGTCTTTTTCCATTCCACTGAAAAGTTTTTCTTGTTCTTGCACCAATAATTAAACAAGTACAAAAATGTCAAGGTTTTGCTTCCTCTTATATCTTAGTGTAATCAAGTGAATCTGAAAGGTTTTAGAGTTCTTACAACATACAAGTACAAAATATTTGTACTTCTATTTGATAGGAATACAAGTATTTGACAGGAATGGTTGGACTCGATGATCCAATGGGTCTTTTCCAACCTGGTGATTCTATGATTCTAAAATAAAAACAATTCTAACAAATTAAAACTACTTTTTTTTTGAACAGAGATAATAAAAGTACTGGACTGTCAGTCTTTAGTCTTCCACTATTAAAAACAGGGCTCACTAATGCAAGCTTCCTTGTTCCACCAGTGTGTCTTAGTCACATCTGATACACAAAAATACTGTTTTCTACCCTTAGCAAATCTGGTCTTTTCCCACTGAATCTGCCAGTTGTGTTAACAGTTTTGTAAAACAGACATAAAAAATAAATAAACCAACCTTCACCAGACTGATATTACAACGTTGAGGATACCCATAATCACCATCTGTGAAAAACTCAGACTCTCAATTTGACCTCAGCTGGTATTCACACATTATACTACTCTTCGAGCAGCAGTAAGAGCTGGTGACACAAAACTGGTTTGTTGTGTTTAATCATGCATCAATGCATATAGTGTATGTATATCTTCTGTAGCATTACTTTGACTTTACGAAGTAAAATAAGCAGATTTAGCTCCGCAGTACTGCTGTACCTTCCACCTGGTATTGGTTAGACCCATCCTGTATTAAAATGAATACTCTCAATACTCTACCAAAACATTCAGCAGAAGGAAACATAATGTTAAAAATGTTAACAAAAGTACAAAGGGAACAGGAAGAGTTCAACTCAGAGCTGAATTCCAAATGGATATCAAGTAGCTCAAACCCCAAATATGCACGTTCTGCTTTTTAAAATCCACAGAAGCATTTTCATATCATGAAGGAGCCTTTCAGAATTTAAAAAGTTCACTGAAATACAGGCTACCCATGTACATCTACCATTGTGGTAACAAATAAGATGATAGAAACTATGGAAATGCAAAGTGCATAAAATTGAACGCTATTATAGGAGGCATAAACCATAAACAGACAGTCCTAAAAATAAATGGATTTTCTTGAAAAAAAAAACCAACCAAAACCACAAGGAACTAATTTTGAGTGCCCCTTCAACCAGGTAATTCTCACCAAGCAGGCAAAGCAAACCTAGTGTTCCTTCTTGATGCAGTTATACTACAACTGCACAGTAAATGCATTTTATGTTATTTGTTTTCCAGATATGATATAAAAAGTCAATAAAAGCCACAAAAGCTCTCCTTAGATACAAATGAATATTATAAAGATCTCAGCCACCAAAGGTAATTTTTTCATTTTTTACTCTGATACAGAATTCTGTAGTGCAACTCCCTAAAAATTACTATTGACAGTTTCTCTCACATAGGCAAGGGACCAATAAGAAATGACTTAAATTTGAAAATAATAACACTAATAATAGCAATAATAACAAAAATGGTAACAGGCAAAATAGCAACTATTAAAAAAACCCTTCAATACTAAATCCAGAAAAATAATAAATAGTAATAAAATTCTTATTCTTGGATTGATAGTTCATTAGTAGAACCCAATGGCCTTTTTCAGTTCACTTACAGTGTAGAAGAATAACTTTTGTCACAGAGAGACTTTATCAATTTCAGGTGCAACATCACTATTCAGTTTAGTTAAAAGTAATTTCAGATATGCTCATATGCAAGTTTTAGAGGTTTGAGATTCAGGATCTCAGCCCTTCCCCCAATTACTTCATTACTCCTGTTACATGAAAACTTCACCACAACGATTATACAAATTGAAAAAAATCTCCAGTTATCAGAATCACACTTCTACCAGATGAAAATCACATGCAAACAACTATTTGATATTTTTTGATTGATAGTGGGCCTTCAACTTAAGAGGTCTCTGGAAAGAAGAAAATTACAATCTGGAACACAGACATCTTAGCCTTTTTTTTCTATGAAAACAGTCAAGTTTGGAGTACATATTCTGACAGCATAGCAGAACTGCAAATTCTTCAAAAATCTATTCATGTAAACAGACATTTCCAGTAAAAATTTTTGAGCAAACTTGTTTCTAATGCTCTATTTAAAATTGTTAAAAGACAAAAGAAAAAAAAAAAGCATGTAAGTGCAAAGGGAACTACTTGACAGTGTAACAGACAGGTTTCCATTATAAGACCATGCCCTTTTTTTGACAACAATAGTATGAAACATTTAGTAAAAGAGAAAAAGAAATATTTTTCGAGATCCGTAATAAATTCTTCAGACACAAAGCCACACACACCTGTTGCCATGTGGCTTTTTGCAAAAGCCACACTGCTTGCTGGGCACCCAAACACATTTGTTTTCACTAGCAGAGGCATGTTCCAAGCCTTCCCGTTTAACAGTTGAAATGTTATCTGGAATGAACAACGGAGGTTCATCAAGTGAAAGACTTCTGCTACTTCTTCTCTGGCGAGGTTGGAGATTCTTATCAATTCTTTTTGATTTGTTTTTATCATCCTCCTTAAGGTGTTCCACAAAAGGGGGATCTTTTGTTTCCACCTCTTCCTTTGTGGAGCTATTTGCTCTCAGCACAGTGGCAAGCTGGTGTTTCTGACCCTGGGTTTGCTTCTGACCAAGATTTGAAACATGCCCTAATGAGTGAGTATCTTTAGAACAGCTTTGATAAATCTGAGATTTCTCAGCTGCTCTTTGAATTGATGACTTCTGCACTTGCCCAGAAGCCTGGACTTGGGGTATTTTCTTCAGCATTGTACTAGTCTGCTTCTTTACTGTCGCCCCTGAACCACAGCTCTTCATTTTCAAACTTGCACCTGATTCTTTCTTCCTAATTTTAACTGGGTTATTTGTATGCTTAAGACTTTCTTGGTCATCCGCATTCCGCTTCAGACTTGCTGAAGATGGACTGTGAAGACCAGAAACAGTAAGACCAGCTCGTGTTCTTGAACGTGTTATTTCTTGTTGCACTGTACCTGACTTCTGTCGAGTATCTACAGTTAAATTCTGTTTATTCTGTATCACAGATTTACTATGACGGGGCTTAATATTCTTTTCACATTTTGATGAAGTGCTAATTTGCTTATCATCATCCTGAAATTTTGATGCCTTAAGGCCTTCTACTTTAGTGCTGCCGATCTGCTGCTGTACATTTTGGCTTGTTTGGTCAAGAATAGTGCTTTCTAAAATGCTGTCTCCTGGTTCAGCAGAAGTAAACTCTTTGCTTTTCAAGTCTTTATTATCAAACTCCGTACTTTCCAACAGTTTCTCAGATGACGTTACAGCTTTCTCCTCTGCCTTGTCATCACCTACACGTTCTGTTACACATTCCTTTACTAATAATAGATTTTGATCCGGAACTTCCACACTGTGGGAATCTAAACCACAATCAACCCCCTCTTCTACAGAGCTGGACAAATTTGAAAAAGTCTCATAAATTTCACTTGGATTCATACAAACATCAGATGGATCACTAGCTTCTCCAGTAACCCCACTTTGATCAAGTGCTTCCATTTTCTTCTCCAATTCTTCTGTTTTGTTTTCAGTCTTTTCTGAAGAACTTTCAGAGTCCACTGTATCAATCACATCATTTGTTTCATTTTTAACTGCAGTATGTTCAGTATCTAGAGATACTGAATAAACTGACTCAGTATTCCCAGACTCAGTCTTTGTTGCAACTTCTGTTACTTCCTTTGTTTCTTCAGGGAAAGGAGAACCAGCTCCTGCTAAACTAGCACAACTCAACTCTTGAGGTGTTTCCTCAACTTCTGTCTGCTCAAGGGCTTCAGACTTCATTTCATTCACCTCTTCGGGACCAGGAAGACATTTTGTACTGCTTTGGGATGCTGTCACTGCTGCTGCTGATCCATCTGTCTGTCCTGATCGTCTTGTGCTACGCCTAACTTCTTTAGGTTGTTCTGTTTTCAAGGGTGAAACACCATCTGTCTCTTTAGCTGGACTTCTCTCTTGTTTCTGTACAGTTTTTTGAGCAGATCCACTTTTCACAGATGATTTCTTGGTACTAACAAGAGGTGCAGCATTCAACCGCTTCGCTAGCGTGCTCTGTCGCAAACTCCGTACTGGTTCTAGGAAGGGAAAAAGAAAGTGTCTTAGCTATATAGCATCCTCTCCTTCTTTGAAAACAAGACTTGCGTAGAATAGAATCAATTTAGCCTGATTTAACTCTCTGGACAAGAAGATGACTTAAAACACTTGTTTACTTGAGTTTTTTTAAAAAATAAAAATACACCAAATATCCAAAACCACCACCAACTCCTTACCAAAACACTGCCATCTACTTAAAAAAGTTAACAATTACTTATTTTGATTTTCCACCGCCACAATTTAGATGTAAAATCTCATTATTCCAATAGCTACCAAAGTTCTGAGTAGTATATATCAAAACAGAAGAGATGATACAAAGCAAATTAAAAACTACTCTATTTTTCTATCACTCAACTTATCCCACCTCAAGTAAAAATTACTCAAGTTGTATTGTGATTAGAAGTACAGCTGTGAAGTTTATCAACCTTTCAGAGAACACTGTATAAAAAGCTGATTCTCATTTGACCACATCTCTTAGATTTTCTAAACAATAAATTCTTCTGACACCTTTTTAAAAAAGCATATTCACCAGCTTTGTAACACAGGCTCTTATTAAAATTCTGACTTCCCTATTAGTAATTTTATCTCTTTATATGAGCCTACTCTATAGGAGGGATAAAGCAGAGCTGTCAATAACGCCACCTGTTCAACAAATTAGAAAAAAATTAACCATAATCAACTAGCTACCACAGAGAAATAAAAAACTTGATTATAATACTTATAAAGCATACTGACATGTTTTGATTAAAAACTTTTGTCTGCAATTCCTGTAACTTAGCTTAAAACAAAAAGAAAATATACAAATAAAAATAATTAAAGCTTGAATTGGAAACAAAGACCCTTGCTAACCTCATATTCCAGTTATGTTTGCGGATACCACACACATTTGTTGCTGAAGAACACAGTGCTAATCTAATGCAAGAATCTCAAAAAATAGTTTAAGACTCACAGGCCACAAGGAAGACATCAAACATTTATCAATGAGGAACTCAATTCAAACAATACCCTGTGGATACCAACTTCTACCTCCAGTTTATAAAAAGGAAGTGTCTGTACTTGAATTCACATAACCAAATAGCAAAGCTTTACTTCAAGTTTATAAATGTTGGAGGTGTGGGAGTACAAAAATTCCGCTGACTTCAAATGTGCAAAACCACTTAATTTACTGAATGACCACCTTGTGCCATTAAACGTGGTGATTTTCTTGGCGATGTCACTGACGTTTCTTCACAACGGCTCCTCAAATTCCTGTTAGGTGAAACAAGTTCATCTTCATCAATGGTGTCATTACCACTCTCTTTAACTCCTTCTTCATCCATAATATCATCAAGACCAATAACTGGAAAAAGCAAACAAACAAGAAAGAGCCTAAAACTTAAAATGATCAAAAACATTGCAGCTGTAATGTTTAGAAAGACAGGGGAAGAGACAGGGAAAAATAAATTGGCCATCTCAAAACAAACAGAAGGGGGGAAAATGAAGAAAGGCAAGACAGAAAATTCCCATGTGAGGCAGTCTCAGTGTAGAAGCAGCTATCACCCAAAGCTTAAAATTTCTGTATATAGTCCTTATAGCCTTTTGGTGGACTCACATTTTTATTTTTTGCCACAGGAAGGTCCCCAGTCTTAGAGGATCAGCTGTCCCTCACTGTCCCTTCCCACCTAAGAAAAAGTGAAGAAAGGTAAACAGCAGAAAGAGCTGATCCAGAAGTGCAGAGTTTAAAAATCACAGTTTTCTCACAGGATACAATTTTAAAACTAAGCCCCATCCCCATCACATAACTACATCTGCAATCCCTTTTTGGAAGGGCACTGAGTGCAGCATGCACTAGTCTCCCAGAAGAGTAAGAGAACATTGTCTGTCAAATTCCTAATCCTCCACTAACCTGAGAAGGATCCCAGAGGTTGCTCCTGAAAATAGGTTTCCTAAGAGGCAGTCAGGCCACTGTACCAGCCATTCTCCTCACTTTCTCTAAGTCTGGTTCTGCAATGGTAGCCTCTCCTATCCCAAGGATCCTATATGTGATTAATGAATCCTGGTCCCTGTGGGATGCGAAATCTGTGAGATCAAGCCAAACACTCAAGTGATTTTACAAAACATGTAGGATGGTCTGACAAATACAACAGAGTCTCAACAACCAAGTATGCCCTTTTTCACTATTCAGGCACTTACCTAGAAAAATTTTTAAGATAAACTAACTCACATGACAGAAATAAGATATTCAAAAATTTCTAACAATTGTTTACTTAAAACGTATTTATATTAATGAATTTATCTTAGAAATCAAAATAAGCAAGAAGTTATTAGAAATCAAAAATTATTAGATTTCTAGACTGTCTTAGAAAACCTGAGAATTCCTACTCCCTTTCCAATCTAATGCTACTGCAACTTAAAGAAAATAATGCCCTAGTGAAGAGACTACAGTAATGCGCATACTTCTCAAATTAAAAAAGTGGAAGTTGTAAAACATTACTAAAGCCAAACAGCAATGAAAAATCAAGTCTATCAAGACTGTAATTCAATCCACAATCACCTGCCACAAAGGATTAAAAAAAAAATTCAAAAAAGAAAAAACAAACAACCTGTCAATTTTAAAGGTCAAATATTAGAAAGATTTCTAACAGCCTCTAAAGGAAAGCTGACCTTGGCACCAGGTAATCAGCACTCTGGACCTCCTTAATTAGATGGCTGTCAGGAACTGAAAGCTACAAGTTTATTATGATGACAGTTTACTGCTACTCATTTTATTTTGACCATCTTTTTCAGCTACAGCACTGTATACAACAGTTTCCAGGAAAAGTGTGTTTCCAGAGATTACTGTCAGCTTTCTCTTTCCCATGCGCAGAATCTCCTTTGATGCCTGTGCGTGTACATATATACACAAGCTGCAGAGGACTGATAACACTGGTCTTGCTCCACTCACCCATATGTTCCTTAATCATTTACTTGCTTTAAGCTATATATTGGGTAAAGGACATGCTGGCAAAACATGACATTAGCTGTCCTATTGGACTTTACTTTTCCCCAAATATCTAACAATGGCTGTTGCTCAAGGTGCAAAAACTGAACTGGATGGACCCCTCACCCTAACTCCAGCTGCCTGTCTCATGTTCTCAAAGACTATGACTTCC
The DNA here is from genome assembly GCA_013389865.1 of Piaya cayana. NCBI lineage: Eukaryota > Metazoa > Chordata > Aves > Cuculiformes > Coccyzidae > Piaya > Piaya cayana. Next base: position 38,585 of record WAAB01021320.1, read on the forward strand.
CAACAGCTCTGCACTTTGGTGTTAGTATTCTCATTAAAGGGTGTTCCTACAACATGTGGAACTAGTATTTAGGAACAGACTGTGACAAAGACAACTCCTTTCAGATCCTCTTCTATTTCTTCAGTGTAGAATTAAACTACTAAACTACTGAAGACAACATGACAAATATAAAAATACTTGGGCAACTTCTGAAACAGCTCTAGAGAGATTTCAGTGCTGCCATTAAAGCCTCAGGTTTACAATGTTCTTGATCAAGTTACTGAATTTACACACCCTCCTTTGTTAATAACAAAGCCTGCCACTGACAGACAGTTTGAAATATTATAATTAAAGTATTTTCATACTTACAAGACTCTGTGCTGTAGCTTTAATTTTACAGAGGAATCTGAAGCACAGAATCTTGCTAATTTCAAACAACCTGAACTATAACTGGGCTAGTACAGCCCCATGAGGCCCATGGGCATTCAACACAGACCCTGCTGGGAAGAGAAAAAGTGACAGAGAACAATAATAGATACAGAGGAGACTAGGAAATTAAATTATAACAGGGAAGTAAAGGTAGAGAAACAGCATTGGGAGAAGTAAAAGAACAAAAGTAAAACCAGATGGAACTAAAGAGAGACACAGATGTTCTTAGAAATAACTATCTGAAGATTATCTCAGTAATACAGAAAGTATGACAAAAGGATAAGAGATAGAAGAAAGGAAAGAATAAAGAGAAAAACTTTTCCAAACAGAAAAGTTGTATCAGTGTACAGCTTGTGAAAGCACTAAAATAACGAGCGCACTTCTCAAATGATAAGAATAGGACACTGTAAAACACTACTAAACCCAAACAGTGACAAATAATCCAGTTTATCAAGGCTGTAATTCAATCCGCAATTACCTGTCAGGAGTGTATAGCTACACAAGCTGCAAATAAGGAAAATATGAATCACATTCAATATATTCACACTTGAAGAAGTATCAGTGGCCTTCACCTTAATATTTTTAGCGTCTCCATTACTTGTAAAGTACTTAAATTTCTAAAGTACTGTTCTGTGCTACCAAGTCGCGTTAAACAATAATAGAACAACATACATCAAAAATAGCTTACTTATAAATTCAAAGTAAAATTTTCCATGCATTAGAATAAAAGCATGACTGCTTTCTAATACTTCAGCAACGTAGAATTGAGGAAAACAAGCCTTACTTGCTGGGAGAGTAGGAGGAACAGAGAAGAAAATACCCTGTTAAAGCATCAAAATCTTTGGAATTTATAGCTTTTTATTTTTATTAACAGAAGACTTTTCCTGTGATTATCTTCAGCCAAAATTAGTCAGAAATATCCAGGTTTTTGACACATTGGTCAAGGTAAGTCTCGAGTGTAGAAATAAATTTATTTTCTATAGATGTTAGCCCTGGAAGAGAACTCAAATGTTCCTGCTTCGTGTTGTTGTAAATGCTACCTCCACCTGAATTATGCTAACAGTAGCACTGATTAAGTCCCTACTGGACTCCATATTTTAATACTACAAGCATCAAATTACATGGTAATGATTGAACGTTTTAAATTTTCTACTTTGTTATATGCACTACAAAAACTAATGTTATGCTTCAGTGGAAAGAATGGTAACAGTCTAAAGTAGTAACTAACACATGTCTAGGTGAACTTTAATAAGAGTTAATAAACTCTAGTAAAGCAAGGAAACACACAGTGATGTTGAAAAAATATCACCAAGTCTCAACATGGTAAATGAAGATGGCATTTCTTACATGAAAACCTTTCTCCTATTGACATATGTTCAAAAAATAGAATTAAAAATGTTCTCTGTTAGAAAAATGAATATATAACTTTTTTGATATAACTGACGATACAGCTTACATAAGAAAACATCAAAATCCAATTCCTTTACAGATTTTTTTTCCTGTAAGCCTGTAATCTGTTTAACTGAGAATTTGCCTGAGTATCTTATACTGACTGCCCAGTGCAAGAAAAGAAACACAGTAGGTACAATGTGAAATACTAACTAAACATTTACTTTTTTTTTCATTACTCTCTTAACTGTAAAGAGGAGTTCTCCCTGTCTTTAGAATGAAAATCTATGAAAATCAATTAGGATTAATAAACATAATACAGCATGTATTGTGACAGAGAACTGAATCCCTATTTAAAAGATGGAGTTACATCACAGGGCTACTGAATCAGAGCTCTTTAGCCACAACATCCTGTTACTTTGGAAAAAGATTAAAGCACAAATTCCAACAAAAAAATTTAAAAATGCGGCATCAAACTAAGCACTTCAAATCAAATCAAGTTATTTTATTAGATGAGCTCTGCGATTGATAAATACATCACCTGCCTTACAAATCCAACCTCTCTCCATCCATAAAACTCCATAAAAATGATCCAAAGGAATAAATAACTAAAGTCTTCAAAAGGACCTAAAACAGGGAAAACTGGTAATTTGTTACCTACAAATGGAAAAGCACACAAAATAAACATTCTACAAGTTCTTAATTTAATACCAATAAAGTAAATATTTTACACAGGAAATCACTACCTTGGTCACGAGACACTGTGCAAGTATTCACATGGACAACTTGGAGGAGGGAAGGCATAAAGAGGTAAGAAAATAGAGAGAAACATTTCTAGACCAAATTCTGGGTCACAATCTGGAGGTTACATTCAAAATTACTTGATATGCAGCAGCACAGATCTACACATTTGACTTTAGTGAAAACAGCCTGAAATGGCTAACACAGCCAGACAGGACATTAGTTAAAGAACACAGGTATTCCTGGTCAATATGATTTCTTTGGCTCAAAAGATTCAGTAGGTGATCACAGCTTTAACAGAAGTAATGCTGCTTTCAAAAGTACTCATGAAAACACAGGCTAAAACTACCTAGAACAGACTGCACTCGGGGCAAACACTTTCCCGGCAGGGAAAAATGGCCAATTAAAAAGACATCCCCAACACTCTTTGTACACTCTTGCAGGGTCAGTGTTCCTCATCTTCTATGAGAAATACTCAATCTGATAAACATACCCACAAACTAAACTGGTTAAAAGTTTGATTTTATCATGAAGTCCAGAGATGCCTCTAGATAGCACGCAATCCAAATTTCAGTCCCTCCATTATACGTACAATAAATCAAACTGCCTCAGTAACTTACATTCTGAAAAACTATGGAGTCCGTAATAGCTGCAAAACACTGATGTAGCATAAATGCTGCTTACTTAGTTCACTGGCTTTTGACCAGTCTCACATATGCTTGCAAGCTTATTAAATTAGTGCATAAGGTTCCAGCATGCCTTTCAACAACAAATAACAAAACAAAACCAGAAAGCCTATCGCTAAGATACTATACAAATTTGATAAAAGCAGTTGCTCTCAAGACTTATGTCATATCACAAACACTAAAGACACCCAAGAGCTGTTCTATATTATTCTGCCTTTCTGCATTGGTCGTTCATTATATTATTCTGCCTTTCTGTGTTGGTCATTCAGCCACCCGACCACATTGATGAAAAGAAGTACAGAGGCACCTAAAACACTGTGACAATTACAGAGAAGGCTCACTAGACCAAGACCAACAATTTCATCTCACTGGAGGAACTATGTAGATCCAGCACAAACTGGATCAAGGACAAAACATGAACATGAGACTGCTTTACTGGTACTGGTATAGTTCTTCGCATCAACAAGCAGCAAACAGGCAGCCATTCTAATGCTCCTTGCTATCTGTCATATACCACTATTGCTGACTAGGAGATGCTCAGTACAAGAAAGACACAGACCTGTTGGAGTGGATCCAAAGGAGGAACAAAAAATTATTAGAGGGATGGAACACCTCTTCTGTGAAGAAAGGCCACAAGAGTTAGGAATTGTTCAGCCTAGAGAAGAGACGGCTCTGGGCAGACCGTACTGTGGCCTTTCAGTAGTTTCAATACTTCGATTTAAAAAAAAATATGGGGACTGACTTTTAGCAGGGCCTGTAGCAACATGAGAACACGTTACGGTTTTAAACTAAAGGAGAATACATGCAGACTAGATATAAGAAAGATATTTTTACAATGAAACAGGTTGCCTAGAGAGGTTGCAGATGCCCCATCCATGGAAACTTTCACAGTTAGGTTGGACAGAGCTCTGAGTAACCTCATCAAGTTGAAGATGTCCCTGCTTACTGCAGAGTGTTAGACCAGACAACGTTTAAAAATTCCTATCCAAACCAAATCATTCCATAGTTCTATGACTATGCTACCATCCTCTCCCAGAGAGGCATTTGTAATCCAACTTACAAAATTTGCATTTTATAGATAGATGTCTCTAACAAGTAGTGGTTGAAAAAAACAAACTCCAACTCATAAATTCTATGTTTCTCCATCTTAGCGACAAGCACTGTTTAAAGGATATACAAGCAACTGGTACCAGTATCCATCACATACAGATAACTGCTAATTCATCACCAAAATAGCTTAGTTCATGGTGAATGATGTGCAACATAAACCCTAAAGCTGCACAAGACAGATACAATGTTGATGCATAATGACTTTGGATTAGGCCTGTAAAGCACCAAAAAAGAACTACTGCCAATGCATCAGTAAGAAACAGAGTAAAAAACAAACAAGAACAAGAGAGAAGATGTTCTTAGAGAAAGATACCTGATCTCCAAAGCAAAGCAGACAAAATGTCACAATCCTGATAAATTTGGTATGTGGGTAAGCAGGTCTGAAACAAGCTCTTCTGGAAGCTTCTGCCATCACACATACTTACGTTCACATAACAAATTTCATTTTTAGGACATAGAAGTTCTTCACATTAAAGGCATATACAGATAGTATCTCATTTTGAATATAGGTTTACAAACTGACCAACTTCCAACTCTGCTCAAATCAGGCTTTTCAAACAACTTATATTAGCGAGCCATGCTTTCTGCTCCTCCATTTTATCTGTAAGATCTAAAATCATTTTAGCTAAATCAGCTCCTTAGACCAACTATTTACACCTTCCTCTCTCCAGCTTACTCACAGCAATCAAATAAGCTGTAGCATGAAATCTTCCCAAAATCAAGTATGNTCAAAAGATTCAGTAGGTGATCACAGCTTTAACAGAAGTAATGCTGCTTTCAAAAGTACTCATGAAAACACAGGCTAAAACTACCTAGAACAGACTGCACTCGGGGCAAACACTTTCCCGGCAGGGAAAAATGGCCAATTAAAAAGACATCCCCAACACTCTTTGTACACTCTTGCAGGGTCAGTGTTCCTCATCTTCTATGAGAAATACTCAATCTGATAAACATACCCACAAACTAAACTGGTTAAAAGTTTGATTTTATCATGAAGTCCAGAGATGCCTCTAGATAGCACGCAATCCAAATTTCAGTCCCTCCATTATACGTACAATAAATCAAACTGCCTCAGTAATTTACATTCTGAAAAACTATGGAATCCGTAATAGCTGCAAAACACTGATGTAGCATAAATGCTGCTTACTTAGTTCACTGGCTTTTGACCAGTCTCAGATATGCTTGCAAGCTTATTAAATTAGTGCATAAGGTTCCAGCATGCCTTTCAACAACAAATAACAAAACAAAACCAGAAAGCCTATCGCTAAGATACTATACAAATTTGATAAAAGCAGTTGCTCTCAAGACTTATGTCATATCACAAACACTAAAGACACCCAAGAGCTGTTCTATATTATTCTGCCTTTCTGCATTGGTCGTTCATTATATTATTCTGCCTTTCTGTGTTGGTCATTCAGCCACCCGACCACATTGATGAAAAGAAGTACAGAGGCACCTAAAACACTGTGACAATTACAGAGAAGGCTCACTAGACCAAGACCAACAATTTCATCTCACTGGAGGAACTATGTAGATCCAGCACAAACTGGATCAAGGACAAAACATGAACATGAGACTGCTTTACTGGTACTGGTATAGTTCTTCGCATCAACAAGCAGCAAACAGGCAGCCATTCTAATGCTCCTTGCTATCTGTCATATACCACTATTGCTGACTAGGAGATGCTCAGTACAAGAAAGACACAGACCTGTTGGAGTGGATCCAAAGGAGGAACAAAAAATTATTAGAGGGATGGAACACCTCTTCTGTGAAGAAAGGCCACAAGAGTTAGGAATTGTTCAGCCTAGAGAAGAGACGGCTCTGGGCAGACCGTACTGTGGCCTTTCAGTAGTTTCAATACTTCGATTTAAAAAAAAATATGGGGACTGACTTTTAGCAGGGCCTGTAGCAACATGAGAACACGTTACGGTTTTAAACTAAAGGAGAATACATGCAGACTAGATATAAGAAAGATATTTTTACAATGAAACAGGTTGCCTAGAGAGGTTGCAGATGCCCCATCCATGGAAACTTTCACAGTTAGGTTGGACAGGGCTCTGAGTAACCTCATCAAGTTGAAGATGTCCCTGCTTACTGCAGAGTGTTAGACCAGACGTTTAAAAATTCCTATCCAAACCAAATCATTCCATAGTTCTATGACTATGCTACCATCCTCTCCCAGAGAGGCATTTGTAATCCAACTTACAAAATTTGCATTTTATAGATAGATGTCTCTAACAAGTAGTGGTTGAAAAAAACAAACTCCAACTCATAAATTCTATGTTTCTCCATCTTAGCGACAAGCACTGTTTAAAGGATATACAAGCAACTGGTACCAGTATCCATCACATACAGATAACTGCTAATTCATCACCAAAATAGCTTAGTTCATGGTGAATGATGTGCAACATAAACCCTAAAGCTGCACAAGACAGATACAATGTTGATGCATAATGACTTTGGATTAGGCCTGTAAAGCACCAAAAAAGAACTACTGCCAATGCATCAGTAAGAAACAGAGTAAAAAACAAACAAGAACAAGAGAGAAGATGTTCTTAGAGAAAGATACCTGATCTCCAAAGCAAAGCAGACAAAATGTCACAATCCTGATAAATTTGGTATGTGGGTAAGCAGGTCTGAAACAAGCTCTTCTGGAAGCTTCTGCCATCACACATACTTACGTTCACATAACAAATTTCATTTTTAGGACATAGAAGTTCTTCACATTAAAGGCATATACAGATAGTATCTCATTTTGAATATAGGTTTACAAACTGACCAACTTCCAACTCTGCTCAAATCAGGCTTTTCAAACAACTTATATTAGCGAGCCATGCTTTCTGCTCCTCCATTTTATCTGTAAGATCTAAAATCATTTTAGCTAAATCAGCTCCTTAGACCAACTATTTACACCTTCCTCTCTCCAGCTTACTCACAGCAATTAAATAAGCTGTAGCATGAAATCTTCCCAAAATCAAGTATGTTCCTGTTATTCATGGAGAAGCAAGCATGATAAACATGTCCTTTGCTGGCTCTGTGATATAATTTCCATAAGCATTTTGCTCCTTTTCTTAATCTGTTCACAGTCTAAGCATGGGTTATACAAAATACTTTTCTGAAGGTCTAACAAATTCTGATAAATAAATTCATGCCTCTGGAAAAAAACCAAACAAAAACCAACTTTTCTGGAATTAAATAAACAGATGTAAGAAACACCACCATCTACCATTTCAGTATTTTCTCAGTTGTCCTTTGCTTAACGTATATGAAAACAAATATACCGAAACCTAGTAAAATCTTACTGAAAATACATTTTTCTAAGTACAGTTCTAACCCTACTGAAAGGTTACGAGAAGAGCCAACAACAAAGCATTCTGTTACCATAATGCTTAATGCACAACAGAATAAACTGATAATGAGATCCTATACAGAGACAGAAAAAGAATTCAAAGGACCAGGATCCAGCAAACTATCATTTTGTACGACACACCAGTGGTGGTGCAGCTCTAAGCATGGAAGTGAGGCAAGATTTGTAGGGAGTTTTTTTCTTTTTTAGACAAACTTTTGTAAGTGTAGAGATTAACTTTCATTCAAAATGCCTGGATAGAACAGCTTTTGTATTGGTAATTCTTACCAAGGGTCCTATCATCCTGCATGACTGCATTCTTAACAGCAGCCTACATAAGCTGTATCAGATCACCAACAGACGGGGCAAATCACATAAATCATAAGTTATATGAATATTCAAGCAAAGAAATATTGCTTCAAACTGATAATTGCTCTCAACTAAAAAAAAAGTAAGTGTATAATGTCCTACTATCTCAAAATAAGGACAGTTCTTATCAAGAACTACAAAGAAGAAGCAACAGCAAGAACACTTTGTGTCCTTTTGGATATCTACTACAGTAATTCCATATTGCATGTTTTAAATTACTTACTGAAATGTGGCTCTGCTCTTGCTTTCAGATTAAAAAAACCCAAAAACTCATCATAAAACAAATGAGGCAGCTTGAAATAGTAGCACCAAAGTAAATGAGTTAGCTCACTTATTTTAATGGACAGCAACCTTAGTAAATTGTGATTATTTAAGTATCAATTAATTACTGCACTGCTAATCACTTTTATGAGCATTATGTACAAAAAGCCCAAAAAGTCACCCTGTAACTTCCAAAGCATCCAGCTGTACCTTAGGAGATAATTCAAAAATCCTAAATGCAGTGTAGATTTACTGGAGGATATACAGGATGCAGTGTGAAACAAATATCTGCATCACTGTTTTACTAGAAGAAAATGAAAAAATTAAGACAGGAGGAATTTGGTTTAGTTGTGAACATTCTACAGTCTTATGTACATTAAGAGTGATACAATTTTGCTTGGTGGGTTATAAACAAAAATATATAAGGATAGGGATTAGAGCAAGAATAAATAAAAACATTAAGGATGGCCTCAAACAATTTACTGCTTCAGTAGAACAAAGATAAAATATTTTGGGTTGGCTTTGTAGTTCACTTTTTCGTTGCCTCAGTCTGTATAAGCTTTGATTCAGAGTTTTAAATATTGTAACACCACCTAATTTAATGAGGGTGAGAATTTAGTCTGCCAGTAAAAACAAAATAAAATATATCAGGAAACAATCAAGATTTCAAACAGTTCAGAAAAGTTACTAGAAAAAAAAATTAAATGTTGATATGATCAGTTATCTGCATTAATATACAATACTTAAGACATTTCCAATCAAATAAAAAAAAAATACTAAGCATTGTGTGTTTTTGTTTCTTAGATCTAATTCAGTGTTTTTATTCCAACTATCCATCAATATACATAATTCTAGGAAATGGACCACCCTCTTTTTTTATTTTCCAAAATTACTCCACAACTCCTAGGATTATTTTTATTTAAAACTTCACTCTAAATTTGTTCCAAATCAGGTGTTTACAAACAGTAAAAGAGAACTGCATTTATCATTTCAGGGTTTTGTTTGAAGCCAACCTAAGCAAAATACCCAGAATCCAGTATCAGCCCAGTACTAGAAAGACAAGCACTAACAGAATAACCCTAAAGTCGCAGTATTAATTTGTACAACTCTCAACTTCTGCTGTTATTCCAGAACTATCACAGTTTTTGAAGACAACTAGAAACTCCACTGTGCCTAATCAGTGCTTACACTAAAATTATGACTTGACCTAGGCATAATTTACATGTACTCAAGACAAAGCCCAAATTACTTCTGATCCATATTAGGAGCCTTTCTCTATTTTTACAGGATGAAGTTAAAAAGAACTGCACACAATTTCCATGCTAGGTATCTTAGCAGCGCAACAAGAAGGGCAGGAAGGAGACAGAAATCCCAAACTATTATTTCTACATGACGAAAAAGGGTTGGTACTAGAGTATAATTGTATTTTAAATTGTAATCTTAAAAAATTGTAACATTTACCTGTTGAACAAGGCATCTGGAAATTGGGATCATTGCTATCCAAAACAGGCAAACAGAACTGGGCACTTGCAGATCCTAGCATAGGATCCTTATCGCTGAGCATGTTCTTCAGCGAATCCTCTAAGACATTTTGACTTGTACTAAAATCCTCACAGACTTCATTCTCCAGGTTGGATCCTAGAAATAGGGCATCATCTAAGTGTTCAGTAGGAATTAAATGGTTAAATGTATCAACTATATCCATGAAGACTCCTGTGTGTCTTTCAGCCCTATAGAAAGACAAGAAAAATACCATAAGAAAATAAGCTACAAATTGTAAAACACCTAAGAAACCAGCAAATTTTTTTGGCTGTTGTGTTTTATAAAGAATGCTTAAGGTATTTTAGAATTGTAACCAAAAAAAAGGGAGAAAGAAAAAGAAAAAAAAAAAAGGTCTGCTTATGGCTTGGTATGGCCCACTGCGTATCTCAAAATAAATTCTCTAACTGATTATTTCCAAAAGAAATCCAGTGCTAAGTTAATATTAAGTCCACTATCAGCATGAGCGCTGTAACTGCTACAGAGTACATATAAAACTGTTAACTATAGTATCTCCTTTCTAAAATTTACCTAAACCAACCCAAGGGTATGTCTTTCTTTACCTTTAAATGTAACAATGTGAAGTCAGCTTTCCCTAACATCAGTGGAGCTGAGAAAGCTCAGGAGCCTGTATAGCAAGCGACTATTTTCAAGCAACAAGGTCTTATTTCTACCATTTTTCATCTACTGTTATAGTCAACAAAATTACGGAAGTTGGATAAGAAATTTTGACCTCAATCAAGTATATGAGAACTCTGAATTGGCTTCAAAAGGACCAAGAGCTTTTTAGAAACTTCAGTTTTTGAAGAGGTTGAGGTAAAACTTAGGAAATTGTATTCAAAGATGGAACGTATGTTTTACAAGAAGGGATCCCCTATTTTCTAGATCATTTCTTTGCAATATAGCAGGAAGGCAACTATGGCAGCAGAGATTCAACTAATAAGAAATTATAACTACAAAACAGAACAGAAAGAAAGTCAGCAAAATGTTTCTTGAGAAATTAGCATAAGAGTATACTTAAAGAATGGAGGCAGGTAAAATAAATAGGGTCATGGAGGCAAGGAACATGCAGCAGTGCAGTAACTCCTGGCTTAATCTGCAATACAGAAAAGTCTAGGAGAACAATTTCGATACACACAAAGCTGTTGAAGCTTTTGGAAGCAAAGAACAGAAGTACACTCCCTACTGTTCCTTCCATCATCCTCCCCATCCCACATACTAAACTGCATTTATTTAATGGGACATTCCTATTTTTGCAAATGACAGGGAAAATCCTAGCCATACACATGCAAGAGTTTTGCGACAATTTCAACTCTATAGTATTTACTTAATTTTACAAAAACTACAGATAAGCATGAAAATGTTTGACTTCCATAGTTTGTGGGGTTTTTTGTTTCGTTGGGGATTTTTTTGAAAAAACAAACAACAGCATTTCCTCCTCCGCCTATAGGGCAGCTTAGAAGAAAGAAATGGTCAGGTATGGTACTATGTCTCTTCAAACTATGGTGTCTTTACAGCATCTACATGCTAACCATGACAAAACCATCTAATACACAACATCCTACTGATGAAACAGCCAAGAAGAAGGAAAATGAGGCCAAATCAGGTGCATTGACTAAGTAGGTAACAGTCTCACAGCAGCAAGTATGCTACAATTTGAAAGCTCCCTCACCAAAAAACACCCTACTTCTATGAAGCAATGTAGAGCATTTACATATACACCATGCTGACACCTATAGCAGTTCATATTCTTTTTACATTTGACAAAATAATTTCCAAATTTGGCAACAAATACAGTGGCAAACTACCAGAGGAAGTGCTGTGGTGCACTGCACTATCTGTTTTTATTATGCTACGTAGTTAAAATGATCCAATACTATCTAGGATAAAGTACCAGAGCTGCTATGGCTCAAACTAAGAAAATAATTATAAATGCTCCATTCCAGTACTTTAAAACACCTTCCTGTAATTTCAGGGTTTTTTTTCATACTGGCATCACACAAGCACAAGAGTAACAGACACAGGATAAAATGATGGTGAAACCTGACACTAAAAGGTGCCAATGACACTGCACAAAAATGACCCATAAATTACTGTAAGAAACCCTTGGTACTCAAAATCAAAGAGTAGTAGGGCCTTTGAACACATTTACAATACCTCAAGCATTTTCTGGATAGGAGGGGAACATTTATATAATTGTGACTCAAATATTGCTGTTATCAAAGAAATGCTGACCAGTTCATTAAGAGCACCATTAAGTAGTCAAGCTCAAGCAGAATGTTAGCTCTTGCTACAGGAATCACTGATGACAGAAAATAACCTCTGTCTTCAACAATGTGATGAAAAAAAGAATATTTATGGTTTTCCAAGGCGACCATTCAGAACAAGTAAAAGCACTGCAAAATAACTCAAAGTGACTATACATCCAATGGCCACTGCCATCTTCAACATCATCTCACCAGCTATTAGATAAAATTCAAGAGGAATTGTAATGAAAGATTTATTTCTGGAACATGAACCTATAATTTGCTAAGTTCCATCTAAATTTTGCATTTAAAAAAAAAAAGTCACTGTAAGGATATAAACAAAGTGGTTTTGCATAAAAATTCTACCACCACGAAATCAAAGACTAAAGAATATGTTATACAGCTTTTAAAGTAGTTAGGTTATCCCAGTAAAGTATATTAAATCAAAATGTTGCTTTACCTGGTTAGAGAAACCACCATTTAATTCTTTGCATAACTAATACAGTACCAGGTTTAGAAAATTATTTCTAGCATTATTAGATTAACTGTCACATGAAGCACAAACTGTGGGACTGACAATGGAAGATACACTTCTTTCTACACACAGATAGCTGTTAGAAATATCTGCTACCAAAAAAAAAAATCTTCCTTAGACAATGCCTAAACTGCATGAATTGCAAATGGTTCATTTTGCATCTGAAACATTTTGACTACCAGGAAAAATAGCCAGAGGTACAGGTAAAAACACAGTTAAGTTCTTCATAGTCACTTATTTCCAAAGACAACTCTTAACAGCTCCAGGGAGGAATGCATTATTCCCCTGAAATGCAGCTGTGTCCTCCACTTGGACCCTAGAGGCCAGTGGCTTTGCATTACTCACAGCAGAAGTGCACATATCAAATGTACTCCCATTGCACAATAATTCTAAAGCATTTTCCCACTGGGTAGTTAATCAGAAGTAACAAAATATGAAAAGTCACATATATGGAGAACCAGTGAGAAGAGGAGCATTCAGTAACAAAGCAAACAAGGAAGTACCAGCCAGGTTCAGCCTGGACAGATGTGAAACTTGTCCCACCTGCTGGCTCCTAGATCAGGGTACGTACTGAGACTGCTACAGCACAGGGCAATCACAGCAATGGGGGTGCAATGGGACCTGACCTCAATATTCAAAATACAAGACTTGGTCTGTTGTCTGCTTGCCTGTTCCTTCATCTTATACATGCAAAATGACTGATAGCAAGCACTACTCCTAACAGTAACAGACTCCATTAAAACATCTGTATTATTTCTATTTCTTACAGTAGTAGTAAGAAATGCTGGTTTGAAAAGCATATGAAAGGAACAGAGCTATCTGGATAAACAGTACCTTAGATGTCAAAATTAATGGGGAAAACTGACTCAGCATTTGTCACAGGGGAACGAAATAGTAAGTCAAAAAACCTGACAAAACCTTTTCAGCAAAAGAGGGAAACCGCACATTAACTAACATAAAATAAGTCAACAGAGGCAGTTAATAAAAGCCCTCAGTGTTTTGGTAATTACCATACCACAAAAGAGCATTCAGAGTATCAAACATATGCCTTTGTTCATCGGAGTTGTGAGGTTTGAGCACTATGTGCTCACTGATACATTGACACAACCCACCTACTAATCTATGTTGCTATGTGCTGATGCTGAGCACAGGCAAGTTTTACTACCGTCTTCCCACTTCCTAGTATACAAAACCTTGAAATTTAAGGTCACAAGAACCTATCTGAAAATTAATGCTAAGTTGCCATGAGTCCATGTAAGACTGAATGCAGGTTCTAATGTTTACAACCTTTATGAATATTATAGCACCCAGGTCCTCCTGCAGATTTTGGCCAAAATAGCTCAGTGTCTAACACATCAGGAGATAAAAAAGGAAATCAATATCAGATAGAGCAACTGTGGCAGAGGCCATAAGAAAACCTCAACTTCACAGCTCTCATGCCAATATGCCTTCTAGTCTGGTTCACACTGGCTCAAGTACCTGAAGGTGGCCTACAAGAGAGCTGGGGAGGGACTTTTTATATAAAAAGGCTTCTTGTAGTGATAGGGCATGAGGCAGTGGGTATAAATTGGAGAGGGGCAGATTTAAACTAGACATAAGGAGTATTTTCCTCACTATAAGAATGGTGAGGCACTGGAACAGGTTACCCAGGGAAGCTGTAGCTGCCTCATCCCTGGAGGTGTTCAAGGCCAGGTTGGATGGGCCTTGGGCAGCCTGATCTAATGGAAAGTGTCCCTGCCCATGGCGCAGGGATTAGAACTGGATCTTTAAGGTCCCTTCCAACCCAAACTGTTTTATGATTGTATGATTCTAAATCCCAACATTTAGGGCAGTCTTCAAGAACTAAATTAACTGACAAAACATTTTTGACAAGACAAGCAATTTCACTTATGAGCACATGCACTGTAATAAAGCCACATCAAAAAAATGTCAGTGTCCTTTCTCAAAAACAGGGCACAAGTGGATGGATGGATGGATTACAGTTTGCTGAGCTCTGGCCTTTGAGCAGAAACAAATTTGATCTTTCTCATTAACCCACCACCCATCAAACAGGACACTGTCAAAGACTTGCCTAACAGAAACATGTACTCCACAGGTTTATGTGAAACATCAGTATTGCTGTAAGGGAGGCCCAAGTACTCTGACAAAGCCGTATGCCAGAAATAGACTCCTAAGTATCCATCTATACCTTATCTGTTCTGTTACTGAAATTCCCTATTTATGATTTAAATCTCTCATTTAAAATTAAAGATCTAGCTTTTAGTGGCACTAAAACCAAAGCCCTGACACAGATCAAAAGAACAAGAACTGTAAACCTGAGCATTTCAGTAATTCTTAAGCAGCTCTTCTATACTATTTCCTCCCACCCTTACGTCTTTGAACACCAACTGACCCAAATCTTATCACCCTGCTACTGAAATCTCAGTAGTCTGACACCTCAAATAACCATATTCTAAAATCTATCTATAATCTGAAATTATATGCTGCTCCCCTTACCGACATAGCAATTCCCTTACTACTTCCTACCACGGTATTCAAAAGGAGAGCAGACAGGTCAAGATAATTTCTTTATTAAATAAGCCTTCACTCTCCAAAAGAATTAACATTCACCAGCAAGAATTGTACTTCATTTCAGTGAACTGGAAGAAAAAGTAAATTTCAAAGGATTTAATGAGACAATTTCAGAAGAAGTAGACACACCTTCTCTTAATCATACAAAATCAAATTATTACGTTACAAAAAATCAACTCAACAGTTATGTTTTGAATGAAGTAATCTCTCCTCAAAAAAACCATATATTTCTCACCCTTACTTTACAGACAGAAGATGCACAAAGCGCTGCACAAGAAGTTGTGTTCTGTCACAAGAAACGTCTTTACATTGTGAAATCTTTCAAATATATTTTGTGAAGTAGACTGTTTTCCTTTGCTGGGCTGTCCCAAATACTCTTAAACTGCATAAAAATTAAGCAAAATCAAAGATTACACAATTTTATTACCATCTCCACCTCTGTGTATATCTTTAGAATTTGTAAGCTTCACCACCAAGAGGCATTTCTCTGAAAAGAGGCTATGCTCTTAAACTCTTTTCCTTCCTCAAAAATAATTTCAAATATTTTCAGCTTGAACACAGTATAAATGTTAAGGTGTGTAATAGGTTATACTATTTGTCCATCACCCCAGAGAGAATAATTTCATTTGTAATACCTTTTGAATTTATCACAGCCTCTTTGATAATGATTCATTTGGAAACATGTATTAGAATTAGATTTTTCGGAAGTACTTGGAAGCTTGATGTCTAAGCCTTGTGAAGTTTTCACCACGACTCTACCATTCATCTTGTAGCTATATTAACATCAGTCAGACAGATGTCACAAGCCGTTTGTATTTTTCACTTTTTGATGCTATATAATGAACACTCATACCCCAATTTAGTTGACTTTGTCATTGCTACATATAGTACTATCTTCCAAAAATATTCCTTTACCATGAAAAAAAAGTTTCTGACATAAAATGCCAGAATAATATAATAAAACAGCAAAAGCTTATAATTTCCTACAAAATAGTTTATCATCTTTTATTTTTTTTCAGGACTTGGATTTGAGTTCACCAGGGAAAATTACTATTGTAAAAATAACAACTTCCATTAAAATCACTAAAAAAATCTCATACAGCATACATCAGCTCAGATCTTTGCATAACACGAATAGTATTTACTCCATAAGGTACAATTAAGACTTCTAAAAGAGAAGGTCACAGAAATATGACAATTACAATTTTTTAGAGCTTTTGTTTTCTTAGAAACACACTACCACTGTAATGTATGACTTCAGTTAATTACATTTAATTAGATATGGCCAACATGGTTTGTAGCCAGGTGCACTTTCAGCTGCTTGAAATTCCTGAAGGTCTGCAAAAGTAAAATGCATCTAAAAACTGAATGAGTGAGTAACAGGCAATGACAGCTAAAAAATCCAGGTGTTCAGAACTCCGTATCTATATGCATAATTTTTAAAGCTAACTACAGAAATTAAAGCCAGAAGTGACTTGGTAAAGCAAAAAGAGAGCTCAGTATGAGTTTCACTGTGGGCTACACATTAGCTATAAACACAACTCAAACTTATTTCAAGGAATATAAAATCCAGGTTTTCAAAATCTCCCTTACAGTGTGTCCCAAGCTTTATTTTATCAAGCAAGGCAAATCATAAATTAGTGACATTAGAGAGGCCATATGTTGACCATCCTTACATTTAATTCTACAATATTCCCACTCTTCTATTTTTATAAAAGCAAATCTATACAAATTAGATAATGGATCAACAGCCATACAAAAGACAACACCACAACTACAATTTTTATGTTACAGCTGTTGTCATTTGATGTCCTCATCTTCCTTTCCTCACTTTAATGCTTCATGCTGCTAGCCATTTCTACAAACCCAGCCTACTCTGCACACAGTGTTCTCCTTCCAGTCCCTCACCTCACAGCTGTAACAGGTCTCCATTGTGCAGACCATGTAGAAATAAGCTTGCAATGACACAAGCAATGGCTCTTTCAAAGACAGATATTAATTATCTGAATAGCAAGGAAGCCTCATCCAATAGCGGCATTTGGAAATTCCAGCAGGCCACTGAATCCCCTCACTACTGCTGATGACCACATTTCACGGAATCACTAGGTTTAAGAAGACCCACAGGATCATCGAGTCCAATCGTGCCTGCCCACTACTAAATCATATCCCTAAGCTTCATCTACCTTTTAAATATCTCCAGGGATGGTGACTCAACTACCTCCCTGGGCAGCCTCTGCCAGTGACTGATAAATCCTTTGGTGAAGAAATTTTTCCTGATGGCTAATCTGAACCATCCCTGGCGCAACTCGAGGCCATTCCCTTTCATCCTATCACTTGGGAGAAGATACCAACACCCACCTAGCTACAACCTCCTTTCAGATAGTTGCAGACAGCGATAAGGCTCCCCTCAGCCTCCTTTTCTCTAAGCTAAGCAACTCCAGCTCCCTCAGTCACTCCTCCTAAGACTTATTCGTTCTCCAACCCCTTCATCGGCTTCGTTGCCCTCCTCTGGGGGAGCTCCAGCCCCTCAATGTCTTTTTTGCAGTGAGGGGCCCAAACCCGAACACAGCACTCGAGGTTTCTCCCGCACGTCTCACAGTGGGTGCTATACACAAGAGTTAAACACCGAAATTGTTGATGATGCTAAGTTTGAGAGACGGGAGGAGGAGCCCAGAACAGGTCAGACCAATAGTAGGAAGAACAGCAGGGTCTAAACTGCTCTTTTTTTTCCCTTAGGTTTGGGGAGGGGGGAAGGAGGCGAGGCGGGAAGCGAGAAGGAGCAAGACGCGATACGGCAGGGCAGGCAAGGCAAGCCGGCAGCAAACCGGGGCTGCGCCTGGCGGAGGCGGCCGAGCTGCAGCCTCAGCAAGGTCAGTCCAGGCCGGGCAGCGCCCCGGGGCCCCCGGCGCAAGCAGGGCCGGGTCCCGCCCGCTCACGCCAGGCCGGGCCGGGCCGGACCAGGCCCCGGTTTAGGCAAGGGCGAGGCCGCGCCTGGCGGCAGGGCCCTCCCCACCCCCCAGCCATCACTCACCCTGCTCCGCCGCCCAGCGCCGCCCGGGAGCCGACGACGAGGAGGAAGAAGGAGCGACGGCGGCCGCGCCGAAAGGGGCGAGGGAGAGAAGGGGGGGAGGCGGCGCGCGCGGCCGCGCGGCCCTAAAGGGAAACCGACCCGAGGGTGCTTCCCCCTCCCTTCTTCTTCCCTTCCTTCCTTCCCTCCCACCCCCGCCCGCAGCCCAGGATGGTCCCGGCCTCGCTCGGGTTCCGGCTAAGCTAAACGCGGCGTCCGGGCCCCGCGCGCGCGCGCGCCCCCGCGGCGTCAGGGCGTAAAGCGGCGCCGCGCCGGGAGGGGATGGGGGGAGGCCCGGTCGGCATCACGTGACGGCGCTGTGCACGGGGTGGGGAGGGAGGCGGAGGCGGTGCGCAGGCGCCCGGCCTGGGCGAGTGGTAGAGTTATAGAATCATGGACTCGTAGAATCGTAGAGT
>WAAB01021320.1:57418-94939 GCA_013389865.1 Piaya cayana
TCCTGTCCCCTTTCACTTGGGAGAAGAGGCCAGCACCCTCCTCTCTACAACCTCCTTTCAGGTAGTTGTAGATTCAGGTAATTGTTTCAGGTAGATGCCCCTATACAGAAATCAGTTACTATTACAAAACAGGCAATATCTTCATCTAGGCTAGACTAGAGTTAAGTTCACCTGAGTGACTGTGTTTTTTGAAAGTTAGACAGAACACCCCTTCAATATTATTATTGATAGCATGTATTTTCTGTTGGAACAGGTCCAGAGGAGGGTACAAGGATGATCAGAGGTCTGGAGCACCTTCTGTATGAGGATAGGCTGAGAGAGTTGGGCTTGTTCAGTCTGGAGAAGAGAAGGCTCCAAGGAGATCTTACAGTGACCTTCCAGTACCTGAAGGGGCTACAAGAAAGCTGGGAAGGGACTGTTTACAAAGGCTTGTAGTGATAGGACAAGAGGCAATGGCTATAAACTGGAGAAAGAAGGTTTAGGCCTGATATAAGTAAGGATTTTTTCACCATGACAGTGGTGAGGCACGGGCACAGGTTGCCCAGGGAAGCTGTGGCTGCCCCATCCCTGGAGGTGTTCAAGCGGGCACAGGTTGCCCAGGGAAGCTGTGGCTGCCCCATCCCTGGAGGTGTTCAAGGCCAGGCTGGATGGGCCTTGGGCAGCCTGATCTCGTGGGATGTCCCTGCCCATGGCAGGGGGGTTGGAACTAGATGATCTTTAAGGTCCCTTACAACCCAAACTATTCTATGATTTTACGATTTTTAATAGCATTTTTTTCAAATTATGTTTTTTTCCAGACACTGTTATGTCTTCTTTGTACTTACATCTGGATGTATAAATTTTCCCAGAAGTCTTAATCTGTTCCTTTCCAAGGACTAATTCTAATGTTATTATAAACCTCACAACAGTCAAATCGCTTGCTGATTTAGAGCTTTGTCTCCAGCTCTGTCTAACCTCGCATTTGAGATGGGGAAAGACTGCAGAGATGATCACAGAAGACACATCTGTTCAGCAAAGATCACATGGAACACAAGACTTAACAGTATCTGGAAAACCACTATTTGAGAAAAAGTGCTATAAAAAAACCCCCAATGCTATTAAAAAAAAAAAAAAAACATGCTATGAGAGGGACATTCCATCTAACTGTCAAAAATACAATTACTCGGATGAACTTTACTTCAGCTTAAATCTAAATATTCCACTTTTTGTAATAGCGGCTACTTCTTCTGCCAGTTTTACCCCAAGCAAACCAATACAAGCTACCATGAAGAATGTGGTGTCCTTACTAATCATTAGTAGTAACACTCTTCTGCTTTTCTGATATTTGATGAAGAGAACAATGGGAAAGCATGAAGACTGCAGAAGACTAGCATCTGCCCAGTACCCTTATTTCGAACCATATAGGTGATACAAGAAGCTTTTATGATGTAAGTTTATCAGGTCATCAGAAGCTGAAGTAATTTAGTGCCTAACAACCAAATTCTAATAATCAAATCTTCCAAGTGACCGTATATTAACACCACCTTTGCAAATTCCTCATATTCTATAATGAAATGCAAACATTTTATGTCAGAATAAAACTGATAACAAAAAGATGAGGAAGTTAAAATCAACTGATTTTCCTTTTGTTTCTTTCTTAAGGTCTGTTTTCATTCTTTGAGATGCATGTTCTCTGGGGCTTCCTGTGGTGCCATAGAGGCTGAAATATATTAAATATTTTTCTTGCTACCATCACAATGAGAAAGGAGGCTTTAAACTGAAGGCATGGTATTGCAGTGATGTTTTCAACAGCTGCACAGGGTAGTTGCTACAAGATGCTTAAACCTTTGTAGCAGAACACAGTTTTTAACCCACTTGAACTATTTTCTTTCTTCCCTTCTTATATCACTATGCAAATGCAATTACAGATGCATTATGCAAATCACCACAACTGTATTTTTTCCAGTTTTCTTCCTGTGCTTTCCTAGTTTAAGAAATTCTCTCTCCTTTCCAAGGCAAGCACGTTTAAAAAATTGTTGACTTGTGATGGCACAGAACTGAGCTACTGGGCTGATTGTGCTAATTTCTTCAAAGGCTATTTAGGCACAGTCTTTCAGCAAGGCACTAAACCTATGATATATTCTTGCAATTATACTAAGAAATTAAATTACTGTCTGAAGTGAAATTCAGTTAAACACATTTGCATCGCACAAACTTTCCAGCATTCAACCCTTTTGATCACATTACTTTTGACACAAGCACCAGACAAAGCACTGCTAGTAATCTGATCATTGTTCATTGCCCTATTCAGTTCTTTCTTTACGCTTTCAAAAGTCTCATGTCTCCTGTGACCTGTAACAGTCTCTATGCACTTCTCTCTTGCCATGCCCCAAGTTGTGCCACTCCCTTTATAATCACAATTGCTTGTTACAAACATAGTGACTTGCCTACC
Organism: Piaya cayana; assembly: GCA_013389865.1. NCBI lineage: Eukaryota > Metazoa > Chordata > Aves > Cuculiformes > Coccyzidae > Piaya > Piaya cayana. The sequence goes on from WAAB01021320.1 coordinate 59,850, forward strand.
TGTAGCCCTTATGTTGTGGATTTATTTAACATTTAAAAAAAAAAGCAAAACATCACAAAGGACAATGTAATAGGTATCACAAAGATCTCTATATACAATTACAGGTCAGCTATACACAATTGCAACTGCACCATCTGTTATCTTTCCTAGCAATGTTTTTATTGTGTCATTTCTACACACAAGCTACTTGGTAACAGTCCAGATCTTGCAAGTTTTTTTCCACTGGAAAGGAACCTATTTATTTTCAGGATACAGTCTGCTAGTGCCCTGAACAAAAGAGAAAGCAGCAGCAGCAGAAGGCAGTTTCTTTGCTTACAGTTCCCAGTCTCTTTTCAGCCATGACTCTTTCCAAGAGGTTCCTGAATTATTTTCTTTACAACCTTCCCTTGCCATTCCATGTTTTTTTCTAAGCAGTGCTTTTGAAAAAAAAGTGCTATACACGGTCAGATACTGTACTGGTCTTAAAAATGGCTTGCTTTTGAGTGTTACCTACTAGTTCTCTAATTGTCAAATTGTAGAAAGGAATTGGATTGTTCCATATGCCTAACTAGGTAAATAAATTATTGGGTATGGTAGCAGACTAACAAGTTTTCTCCAATGTTCCACCATAGTGTTTGCCACTGTCAAAAGCTGAGTTAGTTCAATAAGCAGTAGTTCAATAACTATTCAATAGCTCTCACAGAAACAACTTCTTTAATTCACTGGGGATGTACGTTTAAATGTTCTCAAGATATTTTATTTAAATTAATTTAATACCCAATTGTTACACTTATTTGTAAATGAACTTATTAGAATGTCATGCAAAGCAAAATTAAACCTCTGAAAGAAATTAAAGTATATACTACAGAAGCAGTCGCTGCCCAAGGCCCCATCCAACCTGGCTTTGAACACCTCCAGGGATGGGGCAGCCACAACTTGCTTGGGCAACCTGTGTCAGTGCCTCACCACTGTCATCATGAAGAAATTTCTCCTTATGTCTAGTCTAAATCTGCCCCCCCTCTCCAGTTTATACCCATTGCCTCCCATCCTATCACTACCAGCCTTTGTAAACAGTCCCTTCCCAGCTTTCTTGTAGCTCCTACAGGTACTGGAAGGTCACTATAAGGTCTCCTTGGAACCTTCTCTTCTCCAGGCTGAACAACTCCAACTCTCCCAGCCTGTCCTCAGCTGCGAGGTGCTCCAGCCCTCTGATCATCCTTATAACCTCCTCTGGACTGTTCACAAACATTATGTGATGTGGGATTTCTCATAGTGGTGCTGCCCATGAACCATTCAGCTCTGCAGTGAATCCATTCCTAGCCTCAGCGTCCTGCTGACAGAGTTCCAGCGCTCCTCAGGGAGAGAGGTTGAGTACATAGAGAGACAACTGCAGTTGCATGGTTCAATCCCAACCTTAGCTACAACAGACATGGAAAATCGTGGCCACTCTGCAATCTCAGGGTAAGCCATACATGTTTTGGGAGAAATTTCCCATTGTGTCTTTGCCTTTGTACAAGTGCAGTGAGTCGGAGCACTGAGGCACTCCCTGACAGCACCTGGAACTCCTGCTGCCTGGCAAGGGCAGTGAGCAGGAGACCATCAGTCACTCCCTGACAATCCATGAATTCCTGCTGTCTGGATCATAGCCAGACCTGGACAGTACCAGAACTGAGCAATCTGGAAAGTACTGGAATTGTACAGCAGGCAATTCTGGTGTTTTCTGCCAAACAGCATCATGGCCAGAATGGAAAAATACTGACCAAAGTAAATAATCTCACAATCCTATCAAGAGCAATCATCACTGAGACCGTTTGTGCTCCCCTGCATCACACTGGGCTGTGACCAGCATCTTCACCTAAGCTGAGGCACCACTCAAGGAAGATTTTTGTGAACATTCAACAATCATCTGTTAACAAAAGCTGATGAAAAAGAAAAGTCAAGTCAGACCTCTTGAGACTCAACAGTCGCCTGTTCATGAGTGCCGGTGCATTAAAAGTGACTAATTCACTAAGGAAGAGGGAAATTTCAGTCATTGGTTGACTTCCGTGTGTCTGTTTATTTATAATTTTTTTGAGGTTTGTGTATGTGTGTGATTTGATTTAGGAAACCCTACAGTAAGTCTCCTGTGAACCTTGCCATTCCCTCTAAGCTGCTGTTTTGATTGTAACAAATTCTATTGAATCACTTTATTGAACTGGCTGACAATTAAGAATTACACAACCTAATCCTGTGACCTGTCTCAAAACTGTTAAGAAATTTTAAGTTGCTGCTGAATCAAAGCTGTGTAAAAACCTGTTTTGTGACAAACTGGCAAACCAGGCAGGATACTAAATCAGGACTTGCAATAAATTGGCATAGTCAATGGTATTGGCAAAAGTGGTTGTTTAAGCGATCTAACTCCTTCTTGATATCCTGAGTGCCTGCCTCTGACTTTGTCATGGTTCGCAAATAAAATTGGAATGGAATAGTTTATTTCAGCTGGAAGAGACCTACAACAATCACCTAGTCCAATTGCCTGATCAATTCAGGGCAGACCAAAGGTTAAAGCATGTTATTAGGGGCATTGCCCAAATTCCTCTTAAACACTGACAGTCTTAGGGCATCAACCACCTCTCTAGGAAGCCCATCACAGCATTTGACCACCTTGTCTGTAAAGAAATGCTTCCTAACAAGTAGTCCAAACCTCCCCTGATGCAGCTTTGAACCCTTCTCACATGTTCTATTGCTGAATACCAGGAAAATCAGCACTTCTTGCATCTGAAGTGTAACTGTAAAGAGACAATTGTTTCCTTATTTGGAGGCTGATGTTTTCCAGGCAGAAAATGTAAAGCTCTGGACTTTCTTCCATGTGAAGTAGTCTCATCCTACTTCCTTATTTCCCTAAACTTTGTAACCTTCTTATTCAATACTGAGGTACAGTAGAGAAAGATGGCATTTAGGAGCAGTTAAGCCAACTGGACCAGATGGGATTCGTGCAACAGTACTGTTGAAGCTGCCTAGAATTCTGAGACTGCTGTCATCATTGAAAGGTTGTGGTGATTGAGGAGACTTCTGGTAACTGGAAGATTCCATGCACACTTTCAAGAAAGAGGATCCAAGGAAGTACAGCCTGATCAGCCTCATTGCCTTTCCTCAGAAGGTTATGGAGCATAGTCTTCTGGAAGCCATTTCTAAGCACATGAAAACTAAAGGGTTGTGTACAAGCCAACTTGGATTTACCAAGGTCCCACTATTGCCAACTAGCCTGATAGCATATGATGAGACAATTAATTAAGTGGATGAAGAGAGAGGAACATTCATCATTTACATTAAGTCCTGCACCTGGGATGTAAACAGCCCACGCACTGGTACAGGCTGGGGGTCAGCTGACCAGAACGCTTTGCAGAAAAGACCTGGTGGACAAACTGAACAGAAAGATTGCAGGCAGCAGGTTAAAGGAAGTGATTATAGCCCACATCTGGAGTACTGTGTTCAGTTTTAAGTTCCTTGGTACAAGAAAAATTACAGACAAACTGGAGCGAACCCCCATGGAGCATCACCAAGGTTATTAGAGACTTGGAGCATATGGCTCCTCAAGATGAGGCTGAGGTGGGAATTTTACTGCTGTCTCAGCTACCTAGCAGGAGCATGTAGAGAAAGAGACAGACTCTCTTGGAGGCCACAGTGAAAAAAGTAGCAGAAACAGGCAAATCGCATATAGGAAAATTCTGACTACATACCTAGGGAAAAATATTCACTGGGAGGGCAGTCAAACCTTAGAACAGAGGGCTGGAAGGAACTATCTCCATCCTTGAAGATACTCAGAACTTGACTAGACAGGCTCCTGAATAACCTGATCCAATTGTGAAGTTAGTCCTACTTTGAGCTTGGGATTGGACTACATCATCTCCTAACCTTTTGTGCAATTTAAGTTACTCTGTGTCTCTGAATGGAATAATTGTAGGACTTCCTTCAAACCATCCTACTGCTTCAATCCAAAAATACATGATAATTCTGTCTAGCTACCTTCCTGACCTTGTCTTAGAATCTCCTAATTTTCTCCTTTTACATATTCAAGGGGAAGGACTTGCTATTCAATAGAACTTGCTGAAAGCCAGGTTTAAAGTAGCATAAATACTTGGTGGTGCTCGAAGACCATTGAGACAGGAAAGTAAACATCAAGTGCCATTGAATAGTATTTAATTTTTTCCAGAGAAGAAAACTAGTTACCAATTAAGGAAGTCTGGGAAGGGAGCTTTGAGGACAAGTAGACAAGAAATAGAAATGACCAAGAATTTCTGGACAGGAAAAAATAGGAATAAAATAAGGAAGTCAAGAATTTGGGAGGTCAGGACTTTCAAGGTATAAAGTGAGCAGCAGGAGCTGACTGAGATCAGATATCCAAGTAAGGCTTGAGAATGGGAGAAGTAACAAAAGGTCATGTAAAGGTTTGTGATTAAACACAAATGTAGGGAAGCTTGCATTCTCTCCATCAGGATGGCCTCCCTAACAATACAAAGTGACTGGATATTATGAAACTGGATATTATTGTATGAGATTAAGATGGGAAATGGACACCAAAAGCCTGCCTAGAAATAAAGCCTGCCTGTTAGCCAAATTAATCCCGACCATATAAATACATGGCACAGAGAAACTCCGTGTCTGGAGAGCCTAGGCAGCACCTGAGAGCAAAGATATATAACCTTCTTCTGCCACGTACCCATCCTCTTACCTACAAGGAAAGTGAAAATCCTGCTATACCAAATGTGACAAGGGGAGTAGAGCAGCCCATCCCTGCACTGTGTGTGTGTTACTGTAGGAAGGCTTAATGGGATGATTTTATTTGTAGTATAACTGAACCCCTTCACAGTTTTGCAGGTCTGCTTTGCCCTGGTTGCCTTTATGTGCTTTTATTAGGATTAATTAAAAGTTACAGTTGAATTGTAAAATAAATAAATAAATAAATCTTTCTATAAGTACATTAACAATGAAAGGAGGACCAGGGAGAATATGCAGTACCTATTGGATGCAAATGGAACAACTGTGACAGGAGATGAGGACAAAGCCGAGGTACTTAACACCTTCTTTGCCTCAGTCTTTAATGGTAAAGAAAGTTGTTCCCTCTGTGTATAAACCCCGGAGTTAGAGGAGCAGAACAAAGCTCCCATGATCCAAGAGCGACAAAGCTGGTGAAGGGGCTGGAGAACAAGTCTTACACGGAGCGGCTGAGAGAGCTGGGGTTGTTTAGCCTGGAGAAGAGGATGCTGNTTCCAACCTAGTGGTTCTATGATTGGAACTTCAAAGGCAAGTTCAGGGTTTACATGACCTACCTTGTAATACACAGATTTTATGGAGAATGGAAAAAAATCAAACTATATATGAATTGGAAGAAAGCAAAGTCTATATGAAGAATAAGGACCTACTACTGCTGTTACTCCACCAACAAAGTGGAATTTAAGACTCCAGGCCACTAGAAAACGCCCTTTCCCTATATTTATTTAGGTTTTGTTACACTGACACAACTTAGATGTAGTGTAGAGACTGAATGTCTTCTGCTATTTGATTATTTCTGTGTTTAGCATTCCCATGAACCTAAACACTGCATAACTGGTTTTCTTCAGCTACACTTTGAAAGTGCTCATTTGAATCAGAAATTTAAGCAGGCAACTTGATCTTCTGCCACCATCCTTATTGTTTCTTGTCAGATCACTACTTAATGACTATTAACTTACAAAGATGTTTTCCGTGGTTAAGTAACTTGTGATGTTATTGAGATAATTCTCAGTGCATTGAAGACAAGATATTATAACAGTATCTATTAAAGTTAACAGCATCCATGCAGGTGATCACCAAGAGGAAAATGACGCCTGAGGCAGCTTGGTGTGATTTCCCACAGTAGAAACCTTTATAAATAAAAATTAAATCAGACAATTTAAAATATTTATTATGCATTGAGTGGGGTACGTTAAGAGAAATATCCAATACTTTACCAGATACTTTGAACTATTGCGCTTAAACAAATTCGGTGAGACTTATTTAATGTACTCATAGATACCAACATTGCAAACTGAATCTGATGTCCCACACTCCCTTTACAGACTGTGCCATCAAGGGAGCTTATCTAACTTAGTTTAGGTATCTCTAGGCATACAATTAGTTGCCTGAGAAGTGCAAATCCCTTCCACAGAGCGTAAGGGAAGCCTCTACTCCCATGTTAAAGTTTGCATTTGTTTAGATGAGTCCTCTCCAGCTATTTAAAAACCTCACCAGTTTCAGCCTGATGTGAATTCTACTTGTGAATTAGCATTTTTTTTTTCTTACAGTGGTGATAGCCTCAATAGGGATTACACAACACGTATAAAAGATGTTGTTCCAAATAGATTACTCTGATCTTCAGTTTAACAACCGCCCCCATACTTACAGAAAATACTTGCATAATAATACAGCAAAATCCCAACCAATCTAAAATACTGCTTTAAGCACCTCTCAATAGCTATTTAAATTATGTTGCACATTCTAAAAAAAACAACCACTGAACCCCCAGCATTATTAATGCTACACAGTCAAGCACTTAAAAGCTTAAAAACTATACAGGCAAGATCATCCACAAAACTTGAGTCTGGCCCTCCTAAGTGCAAATACCTAATTACACAAGATTATTTCCCATCTCACTTCTAAGGATGAACAATGCTCACATGAACAAATAAGTTCCTTACAAATATTATGGCCCAAGACGATCTTAAGTCTAACCTAGAACTTGTACTCAATACAAACTTACATATTTTCCTCCTACTATTTCTGCTAAAATAGAGGTGGGTCTGATTAGTTCAGAAACTACTGCTTATCTCCACACCTACCCTCCTTAAAGTGAGGACTGGAATGAATGTTTTCTTATGCATGGAGAACTGAAGACCAGGGAGATTAACAATCAGAAGTGTTAACTAGTTTCGAATTCTCAGTCTGAAATGCCTCAGAACTGTGAAAACATACGTAGTACTACATATTTTCACACATATATGTGTGTATATATACACACACACAAACACATACACATATATAAATACATATATTGAAGTACAGCATTTATTTTTCCCAGTGGAAACTGACTGCTCAGCACTTTTAAGAATCAGGTTCAAGAGAATCACATTTAACTTGCGCCTGATTTTGGATATCCAGTAACAGAATATCTCATTTGACCATCTTTCCTCTGCATTATTTAGGGACTACAAAACAGCTTATAGGGATTCCATCAATTTTCTTCTGCAATAATGGTAAGATCATGCTCTCCCTCTACTCCAATTTCCCCTAAGTATTTAACTTGTGCTACATGCTAAGGATCCTGTAAGTACTAACACCATTTACAGACCATACATACTGAAGCCATTAGATCCACAGCATAAAGCATAGTCTAATAGACAACAAAAATGTGCTATTAAGAACTGCCACAATGTAACTCTTGAAGAAAAGACAAGTTACAGTCATTCTATGCATCTAAACTCCAAAGTAAACACCAGGACCTGCCTTCCACGCCAGGGTTAAGTGAAGATACAGTAATTCCATTTAAGCTTTTCTTTTCCCTTTTATTTGTAAATTCATATATGTTACATAGAACTTTAACTGTACTTCCATCTACTATCTTATCTTCACCTTTTGAGTACAGTCAATATTTTACTGCTTAAAACCTACCAGAGCTGTTAGACTAAAAGAGGAATAGAAATTTTCTGTTCCTTAGGAATTCACATCTAAATGTGGAAGTAGTTCAGAAGTTGACTTGATCTTTGCTTTAAACAGACAAATAATAATTATGCAAGTTGCTTCTCTTTAGATATCTGTTTACCAAAATCTGGAAACATCCAGCCGGACCTCAAGTTTAGAGTTGAAAGGACCAGCTCCCATCATCAACACTTCAGGGCATTCAACCTAAACACAGCCCTCCTTACACATTTAAGTCATGTAGAAACAAATAAATCTGATGTACGTACAGGAATTGTACTAATAATTCTAAGTAAGTTAAAAATTCACAGGTGTTTTACTGCTGGCTGTTTCAGATTCCTTCTAATTTGGTCACCCTCAGAACTGGCATTTTTAACTCAACTTGGACACTAATCTGTGTTAAACCAGTATTTACACCAGCCTGCTGAACTAACGAGTTTTTGTAGGTTTTGTCTTTGCAATTGCTTCTACAGCCTAGGCCATCTTGACAATAAAAGAACATTGATGACTCTGGGTGACATTCCAAAAGAAAAAGTCTTATTTCCCAAGCCAAATGAAGACGTATGTGTTAATTCAAACCCTATAAACCAAGCTGAACTTCCAAAAGGAAAACTGAATAGTTTAATTTACAGACTAAGCTACATTATATCAGACATCTTAAAATCAAACAATTTCGAAGTCCTCTTTATACTGAGACTATACTTTGCCAAAAGCAATTCTTCAAAAGCCTCATTGAAGCTTACATTGCACGTAGCACCCCACCTCACTGTTTAGAAAGGCAAACCCAAAGTTTCGTTTTAAGCAGACACAGGATGAACTTCTGAGGACCAGTAAGACCATCTCAGCCACCTCCCAGTATCATCTGATTCATATCAGGAGGAAATTTGATAACCGCTCTGGAAACTCAAACACAGGTCTTAACTAACATAATTTTTGGGCTATAGTCTGTTTAGACATAGCTTCAATCTTGACAATGAAGCATTGCATCAGACTATTTTGTAATCAAGTTCTGGTGCTACTGATACAATCATTCTCCAAGCTTTATGGATGCATATACTCTACTGACAAATTTAAGAACACTAACCAAGTGTCCCATTTTAGTATCAGGTAAGTCAGAAGCTACATAAAGAAATACCGTACTTTCTACTATTAATTTTTCTCCACATTTATTTATGAGTAAAACAAACAGCAAACATTACAGCAAAGGGGACATTCAGGCCTAGATTTTAAAAAAGAAAACAGATGCCTAGATAGATTCTGAATTTAGGCACCTCAAGATTGGTGACAAAGTACACAAAAATAAGTGAAAATCATGAGCATTTCAGCAAACTTCTTAAGTGCATTTCAGTATTTATTTAGATGTTTAAGCTCTCGCACTAGATTTTACAAGCTGGTGAACACTGGCAAAATTATTTCTCCCACAGAACTATAACCACACATTCCCAAGACAGTATAAATATATGGTTGAACTAACATTAATACACATCACCATTTTATCAATTACATAATAAAACAAATTATCAAGTATCCAAATATTAAGTTACGCAGCTTGAAAGGCATACAAAATATTACAGAGGTCTGCCCAAGTCATAGCAGAAACTCAAGGAGGAAAAACAAAAGAAGAAAAAAAAAAGTCACACTTTCAACAAAGCAATAGTTGGTAAACAACTTTCATAGGTACAGTAAAAGAAACTACAAGGTTTTTCAGAAATTTTCTGATTAAGAATTTTTAGCTACAATAACAAAGCATTTCTACATTTTAAAAAAATATTTACTAAAGTAAAGGGCATATTCTATACTTCCTGCACAAGACAAAGGCAACATTTTACTAGAAATATTAAATAGCCCCTCCCAACCTTTTCAGGCCCTCTGTTAAGTTGCACATGAAGTGCCCACATTAATTTTACTGTAAGGCTTTTTGTCTGGAGACATTAAAGACTTGTGTGCTTCTGTAGAATTTAAAGAGTTTCTACATGAGTAACCAGAGAGTAATGATTTGTAAAATGGAGAGGTTCAGATAACAGAAAAGTACAGACACTGGGGTAAAAGTTGCTGTAATTCCTAGTATTAAAAAGACAGACTGTGCAAATCCTGATAATTCTAGTGCGACTGTGGGAGACAAAACATACAGTGAGCAGGCAAGACTACCTTAGAGGCCATATTCTTCAATATTGAAATGACTGTAGAAAAAAAGTAAGGTCCAGATAAGCTGGTAGTTTTCACGTCATCAGAGCTATGCTCATTTTATAAGGAAAAATAAGTAGCTGATATGCTGAGCATTTTGGCACCTCATCTCTCTACAGGTTTATTTTAGTACCCCAATTTTTAGTAGCTGAAATTATGTGGGTAAGACTCAATGGCATGATTAAAGGATATTTGAACTGGTAATCAATCAACAAGGAGACAGCTCAGAAACAGGGTACAGCAAAACACATTTACTGGGTCTCCAAACAGATGGATATTTATCTAAACATAGAAGTTACATTTCTACTAAGCTTTTAGCCTATTAAATACCCCTAAGGAAGCTTCCTTTACTACTAAAGAAAAATACCAGACTGATGTCTTTGGCATGCAGTCTGCTTAATTCTAGTTTCCATCCTTTATTCCAAAAGAAGTACTATAGGCTGTTAAGCTTTACTGAATACAACAATTATTTCGGTGACCATTGGAGTCTTTAAAGCGCAGACGCATCTTGGGGCGGTATTTCTCCAAGTACAGAAGTTGCTTGCTGTTAAAAGCTCCACGCCGCTTCCTAGATGGACGAAAAATATTTTCAGCAGAACATTAATCTACTGCCCAGTGAAATAATATCACCAACCACAGAAAAAATATTTTTAGGTCTCAAAAAACCCCACCATTAAGTCAACACTGTAACCAAAATAAAGATAATTATAAGTGCCAGGAAAGAGGGTGGTAGCTTCCTTTCACAAATACCTCCTTGGACCACATGCTCAAAGGAGTACATGGCATTTTAGACAAGTGTCTTAGCCTGATATACACAAGCCAAATATTTTGCATTAAGATTTTTAGAAGAAATTTCAAAATGAAGTTATAGAACACGTGAGACCGTCTTAAGAAAACTGAATTTATTGTCTTCTAAAATAATGAGGGATACTATAATATTAATAAAGTACATAAACATTTGTAATTCCCCATAATAAGAAGCTGAACAGAAATTGAGCTTTCTTGTTTTTCTCTAAACTGTTAAGTATGTGAAAGAAGGATGCATTTTTGTTGACTGTTTGGAAGATATATCAGGCTTCCCTATTCCCCACTTTACATACATCATCCTGAATTTATATACATCAAGCTGAATTTAATTCTTTTTAAGTCTTAGCAACTTTGCAAGAAGTATTTTGGTACTGCCTCTATAAGCTGCAGCTTCTTCTAGTTATTGTTGAAACCTGCAAAATTAAGGTATTAAGACTAAAATTGTTCTCATCCAGCTTACACACATTTATAAAAAAACCCCATTGGAAATAATTATCTTTAGTAGGCAACCGGAAAGGACTAGAAGGAAGTTTAGCACACTTTGATCTAGCACATAAGAAAGGAATCACAAACGTGAATGAGTGCTAGCTCTAGCTAGCAGACAGAGCACAAATTTCAGAGGTGTTCTGCCTCTCGTGTACAAATAAAGACAACCCTGCATATCTAATTGAAAATTTGACATTTCCATTTTTTTTCTGAACAGGATTCAGAATTTTCAGAAATTCAAACTCGTAAAAAACTACACGTTAGCTTCATACTTACTGTCTTATGAACTGCACTGCATCTTCGTACTTCATCCCACATTCTATCAGTGCAAGAGCAACTAAGACTGGAGCTCTATTTAAAAAACAGACAGACAGAATTATTTTAGCATTTACCAATGCTTACTTTAAAAAAAGTTCATTTTCCCTGGTTATCTTTTCTGTCCTTCTGTGTATCTGATGTTTCTTCCCTGAGCAAGTAAAGAACTGAGCCATTACACATTACCAACCCCTACTAAGAAAGGGGTAACTAACTCTTGTCCACCTTAGCTTTGTTCATCTGGCTTTACAGGACAGGACAGCAGGAATAAAATGCAAGTAATCTTTACCCAAAGCCAAATGATTCTGGGGAAAAGTTGCATATGGGTTTCTGTTCCCACCAGCAAGCATCCTTGGAAGCAGTCAGGACCCCAAAGCACAAATCAAAGGATAGGTCAGGTTCAATAAGAACTGACAAGTCCTACAGAAGTAGCATCACAAGTTTTGGGAACAAGTGCAATCCACAAGTTGCTGCACACCCTCAAAGATTTCCTTCCTTGCTACAATACTCTTCATTTGACAGAACAGTTTTCAGTTACAAAAGCTTAACACAGATCAAGCTGAAATACATTAGCAGTTTATAGGGGAAAAAAAACCCAAACAAGATAAAACTCCATGCCACACACTAGCAGCAGACCTTGCCTCAAGCAGCAAGCTTAAACGGTTTTACATGTTCAGGGACTTAAAATATCTTCCACTATAAAATGCTAGATCTTCTTTTCTACTTGTTAACTGGCACAATTTCGAGGAAAAAAATCAATGGATACAACTGTAGGCAGCCGAAGAGAACTTCTTTCAGTAGTATTCACTGCCAGAGTTAACTTCATTACATTTGAAACCGTACACAATCAGTGGATGAGCCAGCAAGACCAAACCCCTCCATTTTATATTGGATGTGCTGAAACCCATGGCTGCAATACAGCAACTGCTTTTAGAACAGATCTGATTCCCAGGCAGTCTAACACAATAGCAGCAAACCCATTATGTTCTCATAACTGTTGGAACTGAAGATAGTGGCAGGAGACAGAGGAAATGGGGTTAAGAGGAGAATCAAAGAATGGTTTGGGTTGGAAGGGACCATGAAGGTCACCTAGTACAACCCCCTGCAGCGAGCAAGGACGTCTTCAACTAGATCAGGTTGCTCAGGAATGTTCTTGCTGCCTTCACCAAGAAGTGGTAGTCTGACAAACAAAAGCCAAATATGAATTCTTTCAGCACCCCTTTACTACAAGCCTTTCTTATGTAGCTCTTCTATCATATCTGCATATGATATAAGCTTAGAATTATCCATAAAAACATTGAGGTTCAGTGTAAGAAATAAGACTGAAGCAAGTGTTTTGGGACTTTGGCGAACTCCTTTCAATCCCCCAATAAGTGGTGGATGCAAGCTGGTCTTGATGTGCCTGAGCGCTCCTTATGGCTAACCACTACAACACCCTTACTACAAGGAGACCAGCAATACGGCTGAAATGGAGATACAAAAAGGAAACTTGCAGGTGAGTCACTAAAAAACAAATCCATTTGTAATAAAATGACATAGCAAAACAAAAAAATGTCAATGGGACATTCATAAATACATCTGTTTACTTTATTCAGTTTTTCCATGAGTTGCAATAACAGCATTATGTGTTACCTATAAGACCTTTAGGTCCAATAAATACATACAACAGTTTCCTGCCATCTGAACTCACATTAAGCATGAGATCATTTGAACACTCAATATGTGACTATTTTACATTTGCCTCTAAATACCTTTTGCACTACATCCTAACAAGTCTAACCAGAGATGGCAATTCAACTGATCTTTAAAAATTTACCCACCTTCCAAGACCAGCAACGCAGTGTACAGCAATACAACAACCTGGTTCTTCACGAAATTTAACTTTAAGGAGGTTTAGCCAATCATCAACAATCTGATTGGATGGTGGAGCACCGTCATCAAAGGGCCAATCCTAGAACATAGCATGACAGTGAAATAAGTCCATAGAATCCTTTATGCTTGTATGCTGTGTGCATACACAAAAAAAGAGGACACAATCAACCAATGAGCTGACAGCTAAGGGAACCACACAAGCTTACATGTTTCTAATAATATAATTATAGCAGCATTAGGAACATATTCCTTTCAATCTATTTTCATTTAGCAAATGATTTTGCTCAAACCCTTCTTTTTTTTTTCCTGACAAGAGAGGACACCTGTACAGCTTTTGCATCCATCACCTGCTGGAACACACTTGTAGAGTTAATAAGGTGGTGTCCACACTTCTTTTTTGGGGAGCTAGGAAGGGGAACAGTGAAGATGTGAGTTGGTGTTAAACTCAACTTCTGCATCTACTTACCAAAACCTGAATGCCTTCTTTTTCCACCGGAGCAGTGTCATAAGTAGCTTCACACACTCTTACCACCGTGGTAACACCATATTTCTTAAGTTCCTGGAAAAAAAACATCCACTCTAAGAGTAAACTGACATAACATTTAATTTTCCTCAGCGTACGTTAGCTCATTAGCACATTACAAAGTTTTCAGTAAGTAAACACACACACAAATGCTTCCTACCCTGCGAAGAACAGAAAGCTGAAGTAACTCAAAAATTGCATGCTAGTGCCAGATAACTTTAAGCTCCTCTGCAAACATATCTGAAGACTAAGCTTTGTTATGTTCAACCAGTTTTTTTTTCCTTTTAAAATCAGATCCATGTGAATATAAGTAGTCCATCTCCAAAAGGTCATTTCTTTTAAAGGGACAGGAAGTTTCCTGGTTTGCAAGGCTACTTACTTCACTGAAAGTGTTCTGAGTGGGATTTAGATGGCAATAAAAAAAAAATTAAAGAAGGCAGTTACTCTTCATTCTTCCTGGAACAACGCATCATTCATGGTACCTGTCACAGTAGTGTCTGAAACACAGCCTAAGCGCAGTTTAGTTGAGAGTATAGAGGCAAGCAAATATTACCTCCCTGCATTTCTTGTAAATAATCCCACACCAAAAGCAAAATGGAAGTATAATACACCTAAAATCTTGCTAATGAGGGACTGAGTTACAAACTCAGACCTTACCAGAAGGCAATTTTGGAGGAACTTATTGTTGTAGCATGCACGCATACACTTTTAACTGTGCATTTCATAGCTACAACAGGCTAGATGCAAGGTTTAGATGATAAATTCAGTTACTAGAAATATACGTCAAGCCACCTGCCTTTAGCGTACATAGTACTAAACAGTAAAATTATTTCTTTGCTTTACTTTCACAAGTATGTTTTCGTGAAGGCTGAAGCATATCTGAACAGATCTGTCTTTGAAGCTTGGCACTAGCACTCAAAAGTCTATCTTTGAACAGTACCTCAATCTCAGTACCTCTTCCACAGCTGTTATCAACTAGCAAAGAAGTAAGCTGCAAACGTAGCATGCTGTTTAAGGCATTTAAAAAAATACATCAATAAGAATTCTGTCCTGGCCTTACCTCTATAAATTTGTTTAAGGTTGCATTGGTTGGATTGTGTGTGATTAGGAATCTCATGTTCTTGTAGGTGATTTCCACAGGAGCTGGGCGGTTCATTCGGGCCATATTGATTTAGTTAAACACGCAACAAGATAATGAAAGGATTAAAAATAAAAAAAAATCTAATACAGAAGTGATGTAGAGAAACTGAAGTCTACTTCACTATATTCCACGTGAAATTCTCAGTGCTTGGAAGTATGAAGTTGGGAGCAATGGGAAATGAAATGAACCTCCTAACAAGAAGCAGCAATTCTTCAATCCAGTAATACTGAGGCAAAAGAAAGGCAGTGCACTGAGGTTTACCCCATCCAGGTCTGAATTCTGTTGTTAAATGCTCTGCCAATTTCAATTCAATACTTCTTATCCTGGTCAACCACTCTTAGGGGGGCTTCTTGGTGGAGTAGTAATGAATTTCTACAGTTCACTTGTCTGCATAGAGGTCGTGCTGTGCCTGGCAGTAGTCTCCACTGCCCTTCAGAAACTCCATAAATGTGTGACCAAGAACACCACAGAACTGCTGTAAAGAGAAAAAAAAAAAGCACAATGAGCACATGTGAAGTAGTTATTTTGAAGACAGTAGGCATTATAAAGTGAAAAAAATGAAGACAAGGCAATTACAGCAGTTTCAGAAAGTTTATTTTTTTAATCCAAGAACTAGGTTTGCGTAAGAGTTCTGTTACCTTTCCTAACAACAATTATGTGAAAATAAATACATTTGCTTAATTTCCATATAGCATTTCAACACCAAAACTAGAAATGTATTAAAATACCAATTCAAATATGCAGAACAATGCAAGAAGACATCAAGTTTTAAGCACCCCAGTGTTTATATAAAGTAGAGCTTTTCAAGGATACCCATACAACTTTTATTTTCAACTCTGAATTAAGAGACACCACAACTACTGAAGTTACATTGACCTCAACTAGTCGCACATTCAAACTTACATATTCAAAACTTATTATTAAACAATTTCTAGTTTTTAAATAAACTGACAGTCTCTATATAGATGTAGAATCACTTATCTTAAAGGCTATAAGTTATTGGTCAGGTTACTCCTGCCTAGCATTGTGCTATTTCGCTATTGCTAAGTTTACTTACAAATTACCACAAGGTGAACTATCAGGAAACAGCTGAAGAACCGCTCCAAGTTGTGTTTTCATTTGCAGATGTTATGCAAATGAAGCAAGACTGTTAAGAATATGCGGTTTTATGCACCATGAAACCTTACAGCAGAGCAGTTTGTTTTGTGCCCACCGAAAGCATCAGTGCTGCTGACAGTATCTGCCTAGGAAACACGATGGAAGAAGTTGTTTCCTAAATGACAGGTGCAATCAGAACCAAATGACACTAAATATATTTGAGTTCTAGGCAGAATCATCACTGATCCTACAGTACTTAGCAGAAAAAAATTGCTTATGTCAACTTTAGATATTGGAAGGAATCCATGTACTTCCATGCCAAAACAAAATATTGCCCAAGACACTTCGGCAATAAACTGATTAGTTGAGCACGCAGTGTTACGGAACTGCTGTTACAGACTTACTTTCTTAAAAATGTCTTTTCTTTTTTCTGGCTGGGACAAAGTAATAGCAGTCCTTTGCCTTCATAAATCTAGCTTCTAGCAAACTGAAGAACTAACTTAATTGTAGCAGTGCTAAGAATGTTTTTATACTACAGACCAGCTCTATGCATCCAGACATGTAAATAATCATGGCAAGCACATGTGAGAAGATAAAGAAAAAACAGTATTTCAGAGCTTTACCCTCAGATCTTCCCATTCAATGGACTATGAAAGCAGGTGCCTGTGCTGAAGAGCTTTCCAACCATGAAAAAAAGCAAATTCAAAACATTAGGTCCTAAAGACAACTGTACTACAAGTCCTGGTAACAACCAAAGTCTTAATACACTTCACCAAAGGATAGGAAGAAAAAGCTCTGTTCAAATAAGTCATGGTCACTAAATGCCCCCTAAGATCTTCAGTCAGATCAAGATTCTACTGCAGGAATTATTAGTATTAAGCAAAAGTCATAATAGATCAACAGTCTAATAACTGTTGAGTTTTCTAAGAAGTAAAGAATAGTTCAGGTTGGAAGGGACTATCTTAGCAGTACAGGATTTCTTAACAATTTAAAGAACTGCAACAATGTTTTATGTTGTAGACCTGGCTTTGCTCTGCTCCTAAGTTCACAGAAGAGGAATGTGGTAACACAGAAGATAAAAATCATTAAGGGATTGCATTGTGAGCAGAGGCTAAAAGCTGCATCACACAGTGTTACAAATGGCTTTTAGGAAAACCAGACAAAACCTCCAAGCATTTTCACACAGCGCACACAGGACAAGCAGGTAATCAAGCCCAGTCAACACAGATTTATGAAAGGCAGGTCCTGCCAAACTTAACTGATCTCCTCCTATGACAAGAGAGCAGTTGATTCACCATCCCTAGAGGGTAAACAAGTTGCTCGGGATATGGTCTAGTGACAGACAGGTATGGTTGGACTCTAAAATGTCAAAGGTCTTTTCCAACCAAATGATTCCAGGATTCGTGTTTTCAGACAGCTTTCTGGTAAGAAGTTTTAAGAATGCATCATAATCACACGCACAGCTTAAAAAAGCCCAACCAAACAGGAAACAAACCAACCCACTAAAATACAATCAAGAAATTAGCCAGAGAAATTAACAGGACAATTTCACATGCACTTTGCTGCCTCTGCAGA
Source organism: Piaya cayana (assembly GCA_013389865.1). Taxonomy (NCBI): domain Eukaryota; kingdom Metazoa; phylum Chordata; class Aves; order Cuculiformes; family Coccyzidae; genus Piaya; species Piaya cayana. The sequence continues at coordinate 77,522 of WAAB01021320.1, forward strand.
CAGTCACCCCTTCTCTAAAGGCTGTAGGATCAAGTTTGCCAGTTACTTGCAAAAACACTATTTTTTTCAAAAAAATTTGTGATAACTTGAGAGACAGTGAAAACTCTTAAATGTAACAGGCATAGAAAAAGATTAAGAAGGATCCTTCTGAAGGCAAAAGCTAACCAAGTAACAGGAACCAGAACTCAGACTCAGAAGAACTCCAAGAATTGTCATCTGACACCAGCAATGCCCTAGAAGGAGGTAGATATGCATTAACGACTCCTAGGACCATACCTAGGGAACACCTAAAATAGAAACTGAAAAAAACCAAACCCCAAAGACAGCTTACTTAGTCATTTTCAATTAGTTTAAGAAGCAGAACAGCAAAAAAGAACAGGGCAGCTTTAAGCAGGTACGGTTGCACAAGGTCTTGTACAGCTTTTTGCATGCACTAGCAGATCTCATGTTTATATCCTCTTAAGACTGCTAAGAGGAACCAAAACCAGTCCTTTTCCCTCACAGAGGCTGTCAGAAACAGAAACAAAAAAGCATGCAAGTGAGCTTGAGGAGACAGAATGGGGTCACTAGGGTAAAGAAAAGATCTTCCACAGTCTACAAGATGAAGAGTTTAGGAGGGGGAAGGAATGTAGAGTAATTGGAAACAATTAACATGACCCCATACCAGGGCAGGAAGGAAGATGTAATCAGGATTCATCCAGCCTGGTCGGCAGACTGCCCTTTAGTACGCAACTAGGAGCACTCAATATGATACCAAATTAATCACAGAGTAAGGAGCAGGGCAGGCAGAAGAGCATTAGTGAATAATAAATCCTGCTTTTTAAATGCAGATTGTTAATCACATCTAGAAACTGGACGCACAGTTCAAATTCCTATACAAAGTTAAAGCTAGTACATTATGCAATAAGTTTCGGTTCTATGTGTAATTAACCTTCACAAATGAATTCATTTTGTTAATACTGACTTAACAGTTAGCAATTATACACATCAGCACCTTACTAATTCAAACAACGAACAATGTATCCGAGCATGTATTTGAGTTCACTGTTTGCCTTTGCAACCGCTGTCTCACATTATAAAGGAGCAACACACATTTTCCTTTGATGTGAATGCCATCACTTCTTACCCTCCCTAGCTCCACATACAGACCCACTCCTTAAGAAAGCAACATGCTATGCTATCCCAAGACACCTTTGGCAACCCAGTTTAGTTCTGTTCCAGGAGCCAAATGAAAATTAAAAATGAGAAGTAATACACTGGCATGCTGTTTGCATTATGGCATTAAGCTAAAGTACAAGGCTTTACCTATGTTCAGCAAAAAGAACTTGAAGAAATCATCTATAAAAGCAGTGTGGTGTAATTAAGACCACCTTGGGCTTGGGGGAAACTCACATAAGTAGCTTTAAAGAGATTCTGAAACAGTTTTTAGACAATACAGTGATGTTAGGACAGTTGACTATTTGGTAGGCAAGATATTAAAAAAATCAAGATAGTATATGAGAGTTTAAGGCTGTACAAGTGAAACCCAGATGTATAGTATTATATGCAGAAGTTTCTTTAACAGAATGACACCAACTCATCAACTGTACCACCGAGCTGGGTACTCCAGCAAATTTTTTTTATTTACATGTGAGTTTTCCTTGAGGAATATTAACACTGAAGTGTTTTGGAAACAAGCAGCAGTTTCTATTAGTGACAGAAACGCAAACAACATTTAGATTAGATCCATCGAAATAAACCTGGAAAACAAAACTAAGGTTAATATGCTAGAACTACCCATTAAGAGAAGGTATTATGCCATATAAAGGATAAAGGGAGGCTAGTTATGACTGTAGCATCTATTATCATTTCTGTTAGAAGTTACAGATGATTTTATTCGAGCAAGAGAAAGGCATGTTCAAAAGCTTTAATTCCTTTCTTTGGGTAGGAACTACATCTTCACTGAGAAGCACTTTCACATGTATGTTAATTCTGGGTTTGAAACAATTATGTCTGGCAAAAGCTGCTTCTAAGAGTCATCAGTTAGATGGTTACCGAAAAGTGGAAAGCAGAGAGGTGTAAGGCTACCCCATGGTGTTGACACTCTTGTTCACAACTGAGAAGCATGCAAACAAAAGCACTTTGTTTACAGAGTTACATGACACTTCACTCTGCCTTTGGAAAGATGTGCAAGTTGGTTCAGTTGCTCAATCCAGCTGGTCATAGACCAGAAACGTTTATACCAACTATGTGGTATCATATTCTCTGAAGTCAAGACCTGCCACACAGTCACCTGCTGAAACCACATTATGAAAACCAGGAAACTGAAACTACCTATCATTAGTTTGAGAAGACCTGTGAGTAACTTCACTGTTTAAACTTGCTATCTCACAAAAAGTTACTGAAGGACAGAGGGACAAATACCCCTGGACTTTTTCTTACTACTGAAGTGCCAGGTAGTAACTGATAAGGCAGAGGAGGAGCAGGAGAGTTGCAAACTGTGGAGCCATTAGGGAAGGCAGAGGCACACCTTCCTTAAGTATTGTTGACCTCCTATCCTATCCAGCATTAGCATATCCACAGTGATAACATTACCCATTTTGGGCCACAGAAAGCAAACGAGAGCCCAAGAAAATACACATGTATCACAAATGGGCAATTCCAAAGGTTTATCATAAATATGACATGCTCTGCAAAGGAAGGATGGTCTTTGTGGTTTACGAATGTAGGTTAGGGGGAAGAAAAAATTATCTCAAAACTTCCTGTGTAACAAGTCAATGCAACTTCCAGATGATGAAACTGAGGCCATGTTGTTGTCAGTCTAGTTCTTCTAATTTTGACAAAAAATATGATCTACAAAAGCCTTAAAAGATACTAAGACATTACAGGAATCATTACATCTCCTTGTCTAATGAATCCTCTTTTTTGAGTTTCTTAAAGCAAGGTGTCTCAAAATGACTTAATGCTGTAACTTTAACAGCAAGTTACATGAATCATGTCATCCTACTCAAAAATTATTCCATTATTTTTAAGCAATTGAATGCATATGCTAAATTTCTCTAAAATACAGCAGTAACTGTCTTCATGTAACTCTAATAAAGGTATGAGTGCCAAACAGTTGTGACTGTGAAGAAAGCTGTAAGGAGTCACAGACTTACTTTTAATGCAGAGGTACGACTCTGGTACTGATCTTAGAGAGTAAGTTTTAATTTTTTAAATATAAGACCACAATATGCTACTAGTTCACCCTGATCTGGATGATCTGGTTAATCTTTAAGAGAAGTGATCACTTAGTCAGTCTGCATACTGGCATTCTTACGTGGCACATATTCTATCAGAACAGGAAGCTTTCACAAGATAGAAGTTATTAGATAAGGCTAAATTCTATTTATTTACTGACTTAGTGACACATTTATTTTCAGTAAGACAATGATATCCTTCTGCCTTGGCTCCTGCTACATCTGTCACTCATTTTGCTTTCTCACTCTCACATTTCCCCCCATGGCTGTGCATTTTCTGTACTGCCTCTTCCACATTTTCTCCCTGAAACAATTATGTTCCTATAAGACAATTTGAAAACCCTTTGCTGTTCCATCGATGGAATAACAAGAGCTGACATTTAAGCATCATCTTGAGGTTTTTTGATTTGACAGTTTTATGAGGTTATAAGGAGACAGGACTCAATGCTTCCGAGTCACCACTTTGTAAAGACTCTGCAGATGCAACTAGACATATCTGAAAGTTGTCTCCAGCACCAATAGAACTTCATAATCTCAGGACCCTTATGTCATAGCGGCCCTGCACTTTGTCAGCTTATAATACTTGCAACGTGCACAGCTGGTTACCATACAGCAACCGAGACCCGTGCATAACCACCCCTAATCCTGCTTCTACCACTACCATACAAAGGTTATTTGGTTCTTACACTGCTTTGGCTTCCTTGCTTTTCTGCTTTTGGTGGGTGTCTACCACTAGCAGCCCCTGCATTGTTTGTGCTTAACCACACGTTGTGCTCCCTGGTCAAAGAAGTTGGGCAGCAGCACAGACACAGAGATAAAGACGGGTGTACATAAAAAAAAAAAAAATACAAGCATATGAAGAAAGCAAAAACTTCTGTGCTGAGCTGTGATCCACCCTCCAGAAGGAAATGCCTTTGTTGGAAAGCCAGATGGCAAGGTCTTAGAAGCAAGTTCAGTGAAAATTATAGAATCAAAGAATGGTTTGGGTTGGAAGGGACCACGAAGGTCATCTAATCCAACCCTGCTGTAGGGAGCAGGGAGATCTTGAACTAGATCAGAGCCCCATCCAGCCTGACCTTGGATGTTTCCACAGATGGGGCAAGCCACCATTTCTCTGGGCAACCTGTTCCAGGATTTGCGAGCTTCTAAGCGTTAGCGGCAGGCTGCTGGAGAAACAGCCACTCGAACGCGTACTCGGATGACTCCTCTGCGGATTTTACCCCCCCGCGCTGAAGGCTGCACAGGCGAGCTCGGGCGCACCCGCTCTGCTGTTGCATAAAGCTCCTTCTGGAAGGGATTCACGTCCTCGCTGGCAGCCAGAGGGACGGACAAGCCCGGGCTTGCCTGGAAAAAAAAGACTCCAGGCTCTCCTGGAGAGCCCTCCGGCCGCCCCCAAGAGAAGAGACTCCTGAGCGCCAACGTGGTTTTAAGCAGCAAGGCATTCTTACTCGGCACCGGACCCTCCTATTGTGCCGACTGTTACGAGCAGCAGCTATATATACCCCTAATTTACACGTATGTATTATACATCTAGTGAATCCAGCTGTATTAATCCCATTCCCCAACACTAATTGTAATAGGTGCCCCTCTCCCCTCACGGATGCTCCCCACAGTCCTTTATTGAGCAGAGCAGCCCCCTACTCGAATTCCTTGGCATCTGCCCCCCTTTACAGTTTCCTCAAGATACCGAAAATACCAGTAAATAAACTCTGTCAGACTAATTTTGCGGTTTTAGAGAGCAAGCACCCATTAACAGGGTCTGGAAAAGACAAGGCAGTGATTGCCATCAATCCTGTGCAAGGAGGCAAGAGCTGTTACAGAATATATTTCCCGTTTACATGTATATATATAAATTTTCCCCAAAATCCTACTCATATTCTATCCCAAGGTCTCATTTTAATATTACGAACTTCACAACAGTCAAATCACTTGCTAATGTTGAGCCAGTTCTCTGTCTAACGCTGCATTTGAGAGGGGGAGAGACTGCAAACAGAGGTGATTACAGAAGACATCTCAGCACAGATCACACCGTACACAAGATGTTATCATCTCCGAAGAATAAACAATGTCTGGAAAAAACACTGCTTGAAAGAAAACATGCTGTTAGAATGGCATCCCGTCTAACTTTCAAAAAACACATTTACTTACATGAAAACTGAACTCTACTTCAGCTTAAATCAACAATATTCCACTTTCTGTAATAGTAACTACTTCTTCTATCAAACATAAGGCTCAAAGTAAGGGTTATCTTGACCTCCCGTCTTTTTTTTTTGGCTCCTGAAGTACTGGCCAGACGCCAGTCTTCTGCAGCCCTCACGCTTTCCCATTGTTCTACTCCTCAAACATCACAAAAGGAGAGTTCTACTGCTCGCTAAACTGCCCCGATTAAATTACCTACTAGCAGGGACGCTGCATTCTACACAGCAGCTCCTATGGGTTTGCTCAGGGGGAGAACAGATTAAAGAATTACTATTACAGGGAGTGAAATATTTTTGATTTGAGGTAAAGCACAGTTAGGTTTTACCTAAGGAGCTGTATTTTTGCAAGTTAAACAGAAGGTCCATCTGATAGCGCGTATTTTTAATATATTTAATGGGGGGGTTATGATATTTTTTTTTAATTAGTGTTTCTACAGACACTGTTCATTCTCTGGAGATGATCACACCTCGTGCTCCGAACAGACGCGTCTTCTTCCACCATCACACCCGCTCGCAGCCTTTCCCCACCTCAAAGGCGAGGACGGGGAGCCGGAGCCGAAGCTCCAAATCGATGAGAGATCTGACCGCTGGGAAAGTCACCACGACGTTAAAATGGATCCCGGGAAAGGAACAGAATCTTCCTGAGACCTCTAGGAAAACTCACAGGCGTGTGAGAGGGGAACGCGGCGCGGGGGTGACGGAGATCGCTCCTCCCTCACGCGGCCCGGGGCCCGACAGGAGCGTGTACAAGGGGGTTTTGCTTTCTCGAGCCCCGAGCCGAGCCCCGCGGGAGCCGTTTCTCGGCGCCACCGCAGCGCTGCCCGCTCCCGCCTTCGCCCCGCGCTGCCGCCGCGGAGCCATCTTACCTACCCCCCCCACCCCCGCAGCCGCCACCAGACAGACCGGGGCGGGCGGGCGGGGCCGGCGGCAGCCAGGCTCACAAAGCGGCTTTTTGTGCCCAGGAGCCGCGGAGGGATCGCTCCCCCCGGCATCCCGCCCGCTTCTCCCCGCAGAGAGAGGAAGGGCCGGGCCGCAGCCCGATCGGTTCGCCCGCCCGAGCGCTGCCGCAGCGCGGGCTGGGGCTGCGAAACAAAGAGACAACATGGAGGAGACGGGGAGGGAGGAGGAGGAAAAGAGAAGAGGCGCGAGCCGGGCAGAGGGGCCGGGGAAGGCGGAAAAAGAAGGGGGCGGGGGGGAAGGGGGCGCGGGCGGGCGCGACTCACAGGAATATGGTTACTCATTGAAGACTGTAGCCTGATCATACAGCCGGGGTGCGGGCGCCACCGCCGGGGGCAGGAAGAGCTGAACCAGGAGGAGGCGGAGGTGGAGGCGCTGGAGGCCGCGGAGCTGCCGGAGGGGGTTCGGCGGCGGAGCGAGGCTGGACCATACAGCTGCTGCTGCTGCTGCGGCGGCGGGCGGCTCTGCGGGGCTGGCGCGGAGCGGACGCGGCTGCAACCGGGAGGGACACTGGGCGCCGCCTCCCTGCACAAGCACCCCCGGGGCCCGGCCCTGGACGGGCGTCGCTCTCGGCCAATCAGAGGCGCCGTCGTCCCGTGGGCTCCGCCCCCTTCTTGAACACGGGCCAATCATAAGCCGCCTCCGGGGAGCCGGGGGGCGGGGATGAGCCGAGGGGGCGGGGCCTCGGCGGGCCGGGCCTCGGCAGCCGGCGAGAACCGGTTCGTGAATGGAGCGGGGAGGGGGGAACCTCGTGGGGTTCAACAAGGGCAACGTCCTGCACCTGAGTCCCGGCAATCCCCGCGTTCAGTACAGGATAGGGGCTGTTGTAATCGAGAGTTGCCCTGTGGAGAAGGACTTGGGGTGCTGGGGAATGACAAGCCCGACATGAGGCATCAGTGAGTGCTCAAAGCCCAGAAGGCCAAATGTGTCCTGGGCTGCATCAAAAGCAGCGTGGCCAGCAGGGTGAGGGAGGGGATTCTGCCCCTCTGTGCCTCTCTTGTGAGACCTCATCTGGAGTCCTGTGTCAAGTTCTGGAATCCTCAACGTAGGAAGGATATGGGACTGTTGGAATGGGTCCAGGGGAGGCTACAAGGATGATCCGAGGGCTGGAGCACCTCACATATGAGGACAGGCTGAGAGAGTTGGGCTTGTTCAGTCTGGAGAAGAGAAGGCTCCGAGGAGATCTTACAGTGACCTTCCAGTACCTGACAGGGCTACAAGAAAGCTGGAGAGGGATTCCTTTCAAAAGGCTTGTAGTGATAAGACTACAGGGAATGGCTCTAAATTAGAGAGGAGCATGTTCAGACTAGACTAAAGAAGAATTTCTTCACCATGAGGGTGGTGAGGCACTGGTGCAAGTTACTCAGGGAAGCTTTTGATGCCCCATCCCTGGAGGTGTTCAAGGCCAGATTTGATGTGGCCTTGGGCAGCCTGATCTAGTGTGATGTTGCTGCCCATTGCAGGGGGTTGGAACTAGATGGTCTTTAAGGTTCCTTCCAACCATAACTATTCAATGATTCTGTGATTCTAAGTTAACTCTCTTAAGACTCATTCTGGAGTTTTAGAAAGCAAACACCCTTCAATCAGGCCTGGGCAACACGAGACAGTGATCTCCAGTTGTGTGCAACAAGGAGAGTTAGGGGCACAAATTATTTCCCACCAACATACATGTGTACAAATTCTCCCAGAAATCTTATGCATGTTCTGTTCCTTTCCAAGGACTCATTTTAATGTTGTTATGAACTTCACAACAGCCAAATCTCTTGCTAATTTTGAGCTTTCGAGCCAGATCTCTGCCTGACGTTGTGTCTTCATGGCCCTTCTCTGAACCTGTTCCAACAGTTCTATATCCTTCTTATGTTGAGGATTCTACAACTGGACACAGTAGTCCAGGTAGGGTCTCACAAGAGCTGGGTAGAGGGGAAGAATCACCTCCCTTGACCTGCTGGCCACACTTCTTTCGATACAGGCCAGGATACGGTTGGCCTTCTGGGCTGTGAGCGCACATTGCTGGCTCATGTCCCTGCTCTGCATGTGTTTTAATCCCTGCTCCCCTAGCTTCTGGGCTGCAAAACCTCTTCTGCAAGTTTAATGCTAACAGGAAGCTCTTAACGTGTTTTGTCTATGGATTATTCTGTGCTTTTAAATCGAGATCAAGTGATTTCTGGGTTTACAGATGGGCGATAAGCCCAGTAGGCCAGAAGTGCTGTGGGAAGCTATATGGACTTTCAGCCTTGTGCTTTCTCTTGATCCTAGGAAACGCTGCTTCTCAAGACACAGGTTTTGCGGAAAGGCAGATATCTCATGGGTAAAAATCCAGCGGTGGGAAACACCTATGGTATCGCCCTGTGCGTAACTGGGAGAGGCATGGGAGTCAGTCCCCTGCTGGACACTGACGGCCTGGAAAACACCTTAATGTGGGTCAGCACTAGATTTATGAAATAGCAGGCTATTTTTATCTTCACTTAGTCTGATTCTGTTCTAGTTATATTTAACTAGTTAAGCCTTTCTTCTATGTGTTGTGTTACTGTTACTGTAGAGATCACAAGAGTCTGCAGTCGTTTTTGATCTAAAAAATAAAGAACTTGATTCTGAAACTCAGCAGCTTGTATTTACTTGTACAAAGACATGGCTGATTTGTGGTTTTGCTCAAATTTTCTGTTTTTATATAACCTGCAGAAACCACGCTTTGTACCAAGGAAGTTTTCATGGTAACCGACACGAGAGATGTGTTATTCAGAACATGTCTGTATTACCTTTACTCCACATGGCTTCAGGTGGGCATAAGCTAATTTCTGACTAGGAGCCAAGTCTCTGCTAGGATAATATACACAGCTTTTCTTTGCTATAAATACATCTGAGCTGTATTTATTTACATTTGCATCTTGTATTTACTGACTGACTCCAGGCACGTGTCAAGTGAACTTGCAGCTGTTCCCTCGTCTCCATGCAACACTTCTTGTAAACTGCTCAGAATCCTGTAGAGTAAGAAGATGATCCCAAGGTTAATGGCTGCTTGGAATATTGTTTATTTGTTGGTGGGTATAATGTTAGGAGGGTTTGGGGGGAAAAAAAAAAAGAGAAAAATTCAACACAGCTTCTTTCATCAAGAAAGCTTAAGGAATTTGCTCTGGATAGAGTTCTGAGAAAGATTAAACAGCTCTTTACCTGCTTTAATCCGTGCTGGTTTTTTTCTTCCTCAAACAATGAAAGCTTTTGTTTACTGTTCCATTGCATATTAAACTGATCAGGATTTTAGAATCAAATTACTTTCTGCTGCAACATCCTTTTAGTACTGAAGCACGGTCGTTCACACTGGAAATTAGAGTCACTGTCATTTTCTTTGAAATTATATTGTTGTATTGTCTAAGAAGAAAGGATTTAGCTCAGAAGAAAAGCTTTGACTCTGAAAACACGTCTTGTTTCCCTTTTTAAGAAAGAATTCTTGTGTCATTTTAACTATTTCATATTAATTTTTATTATGATAGTCCCTGTCTGGACCCCCTAGTAGTGATTAATTTTGTCATGCTAGTTGGCATTGAAGATGCAGTCCCTGTGTTTTATGTTCTGAAATGACAAGATATTTGGAGTATTAAAGAGAAGTAAGTAGACTACAATAAACACATCTACTATTTCATGTAATATAGGGCACTTTTAACAGGAAGTCATGCATTAAACCAGTCAGTTTAAAGAATCCCAAAGTTTCAAAAGTCACAATGGTAAGTTTTACCTTATGATTACTTTCTTTTTTTTTCTCATAAGACCTGCTGGTTTGTAATTGCTGATAATTTGATTCTTTGAGGTAAAAAAGCAACAAAATTTCTGTGTTCATTTTCTTTATGTAGAAGTGTGTATACTTTATAGGCTTAGCTAGCCATTGTTGTCGAGAAGGGGAATCCTAATATAACTAGGAAGTAATTTGTTTTACTTCTGATCATCTTTATCAGCCTCCTTGTACTTACAAAAAGTCCATTATAATATTTTTGAACCAGAGGAACCACAAGAGGAAGTTGTCCTCAGGATGTAGTCACACAGTGTCTATACATCTCTTTGAAGTGGTTTGTATTAATTTCCTGTTAGCATGTGTGTTCTGGTTTGAGAATGCTGCTTCTATGAAAGTTAAACTTATAAAATGTTCTTCTTATGCTTCAAATATGTGTCTTTATGTATCAAATAATACAAATGTTGCTCAAAGACTAAATAAAAACATTCATTCTTAACATGCTTGTCATTTGCAGACACTTAGCTTCCTTAGTCCCTCCAGGCAGAAGTCAGTTGTTCCTGATATTTATGTGGGTCTTGAGTCTCATAACATGAGTGAAAAAAACCCAAACAGTTGTATATCAGATTCTTAATTTGTTTAAGTATCAATTGGATGTAGTTTCACTGGATGTGGACTAATCCTATTTTAAATCTGAGTGGAACTGGGGATTTTATATAGATATTGATGTCATGTCCATTACTAGTCTATCTTTATGGACTAAATCACTTAGTACACTTAGTATTTTGCTGTCTAGGTCTTTAATTTGCTGATATTAACTGTAGCTTGTGGTGGAATTTCTGAAGGATGTATATATGCCCATGTCATGCTTATGTTTTAAAAAGGTTAAGTGAGTTGACTATGACTGAGTTAAGACTGTCATCTAATAGAAAACTCATACGTAAGCAAGCTGATTAAAACAGAAGCGAATTAAAGGATAAGTACATAATTAATGCAAATCAGTGTAGTTCTAGGGGAAATAGCTATTGTAAGGAAAGCTGACTTCATGCTTTGATAAGATTACAAGACTGGCATAAAAGTAACTGCATAGCTGTAACACTAGATGTTCATGTTTTCAAACAATTTTATCAAAGGAGTCTAATCAAGGATCACTGAAGAAAACAAGTGTGACCAAGGTAAAGACTGATGAATAGTAAGTAACAATGTCAGCGTAGTTATGCAAAGTAATCTAGATTTTTTAGTAACTTATGTTCACTCCAAAGTGTGTTTTGGTACAGACACGTGCAAAATCATACAGCTAGAATGAGGAACACAGGCAAGATTTCTAAATTTTTAGGAATGCTTGTTACTCTAAAAAAGAGTCCGGGGATTTTAAAAGACAAGTATGTCAATATGAACTCCCAATAACAATAAAAATTATTCTTACAGGTTCCTTATATAAATAACATGAAATTGACAAAAAGGGTGAAGAAATTCTTATTTTAAATAACTGTTGAAATACTGCATGCAGTTCTTTAAATTTGCCTTATGTAGGCCTTTAAAGTTACCTTATTTTGATAGAATTGTAAAATCATAGAACGGTTTGGCTTGGAAGGGACCTTTAAAGGCCATCTAGTCTAAACTCCCTGCAATGAGCAGGGATATCTTCAACTAGATAGGGTTACTCAGTGCCCTGTCTGGGCTGACCTTCAATGGTATTTGTTGATTTTCTGATGTTAAAAAAAACAACAACAATGTGTTTGGAGCCGTCTGTGGCATTTTTCACATGCCCTATTACCTACTCCATCCTTTATTTACACTTATCGCTCGTACTCCTAGCCCTTTTTTCTCCTCTGTTTTCAAGTTAAGCTCAGTATTGTGATGTCTCTCAGATTCTGTGATCTTCTGGTTTTCTTGTGAACAGAGTTATGGATTGGAAGAGACCGCAGGACAGTGTCAGTTGTTTCTGTAGATTTTGTGCTTGAGGTGCTGTAGATCCACAGCCATTTCTTAGAAGAGATAGCGATTTGTTGGTGAGAATGCAAAGTTAATAAAAATATATGAGAGTGGGAAACAGTGAGACATGTAAAGGATTCTCTCTATTTAACTCTATAAGTGGATTTAGCAGTATCTCAGGACAAGGAAGTATAGGCTTCCAAAAGTTTCTTAATTTGAAAAGCAAGGTGGAATGAATGATAAAAACCTGACAAAGTCACATGCTTTGACCAATGTAAGGAACTGGGTTCAGTACAGGAAGTGAAGTCTCGTATGCTGGTGCAGAGGTGAGAAACTGCAAAATACAGATCTTCACATCTTGAGGTAAGAATTTAGTGAGAAAACAAGGCTTTTAATTGAAGATCCTTTATTTGAGTTTTTTTAGCCCATTCAAACTCCATGTGGTATTTATATTGCAATGAAGGTTTATAATTTCTTAAATTTTGTCTTGTCTGGAATTTTGGCTTTTAGTATTTCTGAAGTCCATTAATACTTACGATTTAACTGAGTACTTTTTTATATTTTCCCCTGATGATCATTTCTTTGTGCATATGAAATTGTACTGAATTACTTAGCTTCTTGTCCTCATCAATTTTCACTTTGTCAACTTAATTTCTGTGGCTTGGTCTCATTTATTCCCCCCTCAAGCATATTTTTCACTTTGTTGTTTGATGGATGTCTTCAGTCAAAATCTGTTCTCAGACTGCATCTTTTTGTTCTGTCCTTTAAAAGTCTCATGATTGTTAAGCTTTAGTTCATTTCTCTCCTATGTCTGAGTTTCACTCAGCAGTGCAGTCAGGAAGACTACTCTGTTTCCATGGCCTGGGTCCATGTGGTGAAAGCAGATATTTGAGCCCTCTTACTTCTGGTGTACAGCACCTAAGGAACAGTACTGTAGCAGAAGATTGATGGAATAAACCTGTGCTCAGTGCTAGAGCAAGGAACCTTTCTGCTGTGGAAATTTCTGTGCTGAAGTGCTGGAGTTATATTTGATTTATTTGTGTTTTTGAGTGGAATTAAATGGTTGAAGAGTACCGAACTTATTGTAGGAAATTTATGTGTGTTGTTCTAGCACATTACCAAAACTGAAAGGCTCTACAGTGAATTCTTCATTTTTGTTTGGTTTCTTTGGGTATGCATATTTATAAAAAGTACTCTGAATTCATTATGAGAATTTAACACAGACCTTTTCAACTATTGATGTAAATGACCACTTCAAATACAAGGTGTGCTATGATAAACGTTTCTGGTATAGCATCGTGGTGTTGGGTTAGATCTTGTCTCTGTGCTTTAGTGAGAATGAGAGTTGTTTTCCAATTTCTGCTTCTAAAATTGCTTCTGGTTTTGGAAGACAGGACCATTTCAGTTCCCTTCTGAAACTCTGATAATACACATTGGCCATGGACTGGTCAGAGGGAGCAGAGAACTATTACTGATACTTCACAAATACAATCATTGTGAAACCGCTTGTCAGGTTTGGGGTTTTTTTATTGAAAAATTCAGTAAATTCCTCATGTTGCTTCTGTCTGTTCAATGAAAGAATTATGTTTGTAATGGACTTTATGCACAATATGTATTAAAACTTCAAAGATCTTCTCAAGAAGGGTTTTTCATGACCGAAAAAGTCAGGATCTTTTATAGGCACATACTGTAATTGTTACTAGGCAGGTTAAATGCTCACAACTGGCACTTAAACAACATATAATTCAAGTCAATGGTGATTTTAATGTTACAGGAGTAATCGTAAAGATGTTCCATAGAATCATAGAATCACCAGGGTGGAAAAGACCCTACCAGATCATCGAGTCCAACCATTCCTATCAAACTCTAAACCATGCCCCTCAGCGCCTTGTCCACCCGTGCCTTGAACACCTCCAGGGAAGGTGACTCAACCACCTCCCTGGGCAGCAGTTTAAAATGAAATTGGCATAATATTGCTCACAAGTTTCCTGTTGTGACGCGCTTTTACAACCTATCTACTTAGTTATTCCTTTTGAACTAGGTTAAGCCTATGCATTAGGAAAGCTGGGTCGTTTTTACTTCATTTAAGTTATGTGGATTTCCTCCACATACTTGTTGGAACAGTTCAGTGGGCTGACATTCTGGATATATCACAGTGTTTATCTCAGCAAGCTGTTCGAGCTGACAGCCTGGGAATATTTTCTCAGGACATGTTAGGGGGTGAATTAGAACCTCTTCATAGGTATGATGAGCAGAGCCTTTGGTGCTAATAGTGCTTTTCATATTCACTATGACTGTGTATGTAGGGAACTGTGGCATAAAGAACATATACAGCTGTGGTTACAAAACTGAAATCTGATTCTGATTTATTTTTTTTTGCTACTGGCTTTCAACAATGCTACTCATGAAGACTGCTAAACTAGTACTTTAATAATAATAATAACATCTTTGAGTGTATTAATGACAATTACAAGAGCCTACAAATATTACAAGGACTCATATCTATTCCTTTGTGAAAAGGTTTATTTTGGATGAGTGTGAAAATTTATTTTTGTTTTCAGTCTAAAATGTTAACCATGGATTTCATTGCCTTGCGCTGTTAGTGCTGCAGCCAGACTAAAAGCCATCTCTCTGCTCAGTCTGTTCAGATTGTAGGAATGTGGATGTGAAAAAGCACTATTAGCTTTCTGCTTCTCAGCTCTGTATGTATTAAAAGATTTCATGAAACCATCTGTAGGAGAGTTTCCAGATTTCACCTTATTCCGTATTCTTTCCTGCAGCTATCAGTCACTCACTGCCTGTTCAGCATCCTCTCCACACTGCTCCAGATTTTTCCCCTCTGTTGCTAGGGAGTAATGTTCGCTGATTTGTCTTATTTTTTTTGTGCAGCAAAATATCAACAAATTACCAAGAGAGGAAAACTTTACAGGTCCACTTGTGTAACTCGCTATATTCTTCTGTCAGCTGTTACCCTGTACTGTCTGTCATTTGTGGCTGGAATTTCATCGTTGTTAAACTTGTTGCCTTTGTTTTTAATTCTGAGATTTGAATTAAAAATTTAAAAATAGAAGCCAAAGCCAGTAACAGAAGCTCTGTTGCAGTTCTGTTCCATGCTCAAATACAAACCACATTCTGTGCCTAGGATGGAGCAATGCTGCGCACAGCTATAAATTGAGAGAGGGGTGGCTGGAGATTAGCCCTACAGAAAGGGATCTGGGGGTGCTGGTTGAAAACAGACTCAACATAAGTGAGCAGTGTGCTTTGGGAACAAAGAGGGAAATCCGCATCAAACACAGTATAACCAGCTGGTCAAAAGAGGGAATTACCTGGCTGTACTCAGCATTAGTGCAGCCTCACCTCAAGTACTGTGTGCAGTTCTGGGCCCCAAAATTTAAGAAGAATGTGAAGGTCCTTGAATGCATCCAGAGCAGGGCAACAATGCTGGTGAAACGGCTGGAAGGAACGCCCTGTGAGGAGCAGTTAAAGACTTTGGGCTTGTCTGGTTTGGAAAAAGCGGGGCTGAGGGGTGACCTCATTGTTCTCTACAGCTTCTTGAGGGAAGGACATGGGGAGGGAGGTGCCAAACTCTTCTCATTGGTGTTCAGTGATAAGATGCATGGGAACGGTTCAAAGCTGTGGCAGGGGAGGTTTAGACTGGACTTTAGGAAGCCTTTATTTACCAAGAGGCTGTTTAAACGCAGAGACAGGCTTCCTAGAGAGGTGGTGGTTGCACCAGCCCGTCAGTGTTTAGGAGGCATTTGGACAATGCTCTTAGTAACATGCTTTAGCTTGGTCAGGACTGAATTGGTCAGGCAGTAGGACTACATGAGCATTAGAGGTCCCTTCCAAATAAAAGTCTGTTCTGTTCTAGTCTATTCCTATGGTGGTTGAGTCACCTTCCCTGGAGGTGTTTAAAAGATGGATGGATGAGGTGCTGAGGGACATGGTTTAGTGATTGATAGGAATGGTTAGACTCAATGATCCGGTGGGTCTTGATGGTTGGACTCGATGGTCCAGTGAGTCCTTTCCAACCTGGTGATTCTATGATTCTATGATTGATTCTATGATTCTATCCTATTAAATGACAATTAAAATTATTATAGAAGTAAATTTAGAATATGTCATAGAAAATATAGCTTATGATATTTTCTTGTTAGGTGTACATCTCCTGTTGCATGTTTGTGTCATGAGTGTTTCTCTTGTGCATAGCACTGTAATTGCCAGTGTATTAGAAAACATATGTTTTCATATTTCTGTAAATTTTGAATTTAACAGGAAAAGCAGATCACTTGGAAAACAAAGATGTGTAATCTTATGATCCAAAGATAAAAAACACAGAGAGATTAAATGGAGAAAATTTTCAATAAATCAAAGTGGAAGCTGTAAACCAATACAAGGAAAAGATTAGTAATTTTCTGTACTTGTCAAAGAAGAAACTAAGTGACTTTCCTACTAGGTTTTAAAATTGAGAGCATCTGAGAAATATCAGCCTCCATGCTGAGATTATTTTGGATCCCTGATTTCCTTTCTCTTTTGCTTGAATAAATTGGTTCAGCAAATCAAAACTATACTAAGTCTTTGTTGTGAAAAAGGACTCCTATTTGGTCTTGCAGTGGGTGAAGTTTATCAGTCTCTCAATAAATATTCACTTTTTAAAACACTGGCATTCAAACAGTTTGTAGGCCTTATGCTATTTCGATTTCAATCTGCCAGATGAACTCTCCACCAGCCTTTGCTATGTGTGTAATTAAATTGACTTTTCCCAGGGCTTGTACAATCAGAATATTTCTTTGGCCGGCAGTCATGTAAGACTGTTAGCTGCAGTAATACGTACCAGGAGGGAGCTGCCCTCTTCTCCCAAGTGACAGGGGGCAGAACAAGAGGGAATGGCCTCAAGCTCTGCCAGGGGAGGTTTAGGCTGAAAATTAGGAAAAATTTTTTCACAGAAAGGGTCCATGGACACTGGAACGGGCTGCCCAGGGAGGTGGTTGAGTCACCTTCTCTGGAGGTGTTTAAGGGACAGGTGGATGAGATACTGATGGGCATGGTTTAGTGTATGATAGGAATGGTTGGACTCGATGATCTGGTGGGTCTCTTCCAACCTGATGATTCTATGATTCTATGAAATTAGTGGCAGGGGCCTGTACCTCATTGAGAATGTGATGACTGAATACATCATTATTTGCTTATTCGAGTTTCTTTGTGGAGAAAGGCTTCCTTTTTACCCCTAGTGCCATGCACATTTTTCAGTTTTTCAAACTAGTATTAGCTGTTAACAAGCCCAAAGGCAGGGAGTGCAGTAGTGCTACAGTTGGCATGATTGTTTTTGTTCTCAGCAATGCATCTCAGCAATAGTCCCGTTTTCTGAAACTAGCTATTACTTCAACAT
>WAAB01021320.1:95377-123519 GCA_013389865.1 Piaya cayana
AATCACCCTTTCTGGGAAAAATTTTTTCCTAATGTCCAGCCTAAACCTCCCTTGGCAGAGTTTGAGGCCATTCCCTCTCATCCTGTCCCCTGTCACTAGAGACAAGAGGCCAGCTCCCACCTCTCCACAACCTCCTTTCACGTAGTTATAGAGAGCAATAAGGTCTCCCATCAGCCTCCTCTTCTCCGGGCTAAACAACCCCAGCTCTCTCAGCCGTTCCTCACAAGGCCTATTCTCCAGATCCTTCACCAGCTTCATTGCTCTTCTCCGGATTCGCTCCAGAGCCTCAACATTCTTCTTGTGGTGAGGGGCCCAGAACTGAACACAGGATTCAAGGAGCGGTCTCACCAGTGCTGAGTACAGAGGGAGAAGAACCTCACTTGCAACTATTCTCTGTCTGTGTTTAAATGTTCCCATTACAGTATCGCACAATTCCTGTCTGGAATACTTCTGTTTAGCTGGGGATAAAGTAAAAATTGCAGCAATTTCCAAGGCTGCCCAGTTTGCCAGGAAAATATTATGGTAGTTATTTCTTTGATTTCTGAATCTTCTTGCATTCTAGTATTGTCCAAAAGGCATCAAAGGTCACATGGAGGTCTTCATCATAACATAAATGGGGCAGCATATTTAATTTGTATGTGATGCAACAGAGAAAAGTAAGAATTATAGGGTCCAGAAGTACTGCACCTGTGCGTGTGGTGGCAAGCTAAAATAAATACTGTTCTTGGAGCCATAAAGGAAAGATAATCCATTTGCTTTGTTCCTGGAGACACACCACTCAGAAGGGCACTAGATAAACTGGGATATGCCTTCACAAAAACTGCAGTAAGCAAGTGGACCACTGAGCATTTGGGTTATACTTGGTTTATGGAATTGTAGATAATCAGAGGTAGTTTAGCTTAAGGTTATCATAGTTGATGGGGAAATGTCTTGTGGACATAACCACTGTGTACAATCATACATAGTGAAACTTATGTCCTTGGAGCTGGCCTTTGGAAGGGAGGGAATGGGGTGGATGGTAAGGAGGTAAGTGCCTTACTAAATAGGTCAGAACAAGTAATTCAGAAAATCTAACAGTATCTACAGTGACAGAAAGAGGTGGAATGGCTCCTTGAGATGCCAATAGAGCAAATATGTCCTGCGGAGTCTTTCTCAGCCTCTTTCTCACTTTTGAAATATTTCAGTACAGCAAAAGAAACTCCATGCAAAGTTGTCTGTTAGTAGAATAAAATTCTAACAATACAGACAAGATGAATATAAAACTGATCATAAAAAAAATCTGCGGTACTTTAGAATAACTAAAACTTAGAAGCAGACTCTTTCTAAGAAAATGCTTTTTAAAGAAAACAGATTCTAAAATATACTGACATCTTTCTTATAGCTTGTATTTTTATTAGAAATTCCAGTTTTTGAGTAAACCCAGTTGTAGAAAACATCATAATATTCCAAAACTTCTAATACTGTAGTATCAAAATACACGTCAAGATTTATTTTTATTTTATCACTTACAAACAAACAAGAAACACTCTGGATACAATTTTAGAATTTTAGGAAATGTGATATCAGAACTCTGCAGACGCTGTTCCTAAGAATGCTACAAACTCTGGAGAAAATATGTGAAAATGAGCTTATTATGCTGCTCAGTGGATGCAACTAGAATCCTCTAAACCTCCACTGTTTGTATTGTTTGGCTCATAAGGCAGCTCTGAACTAGACATTTTCTGATGCCTCTCACACTGTTAGTGATTCTGTAAGTCTGGACTTGAACAGAAGCTTTCAGAGCCAGGCACTGTTTGTAAAAGATAAAAGCTATCACCCTCTCTCTTGTTTGACTAAAATACAATGAAAGGTAATTCAGGAATCACTATTTCTTTTGAAGGTGTCATTGTGAATACAACTGGCCATAAATACTTTTCCACTGCTTATATTTTGTGTTTGGCTTTTTTTTTTCTTTTTGCTATACTGCCTTGCATTTTTAATGTATTTTTACTATTCCTATTTAGGGTAAAACAACAGATACCCTATTTTAGATTTTCAGAAAACAGCCTGAAATTTCTGTTCAGGTCTTGCTCTGTTCTCTTCAGTCACTTTCTCACATGTGAGACTAATCTCGGATAAATAAATGTGACTGACTCTCTGATTAAGAACTGAGAAAAAGTAGTTTTGCTTTCAGAAATTGGCCTTTAGTTTAAAAGATTACTTTTCAAAAGCATCTAAATTATCTCAAAGCATAAGTCTCTCTCTGAGGGGAAAGTCCCAGCTTGAAATGATTCCAGCATAAGGGAGTTCACACCCTTAATTAGATGTTAGGGATTCCTGCTCAAAATGTGAGAAGAACGGGGAGACTAAAAACAGAATTGGTATGGGCCATAGAATCATAGAATCACNCCCTATTTTAGATTTTCAGAAAACAGCCTGAAATTTCTGTTCAGGTCTTGCTCTGTTCTCTTCAGTCACTTTCTCACATGTGAGACTAATCTCGGATAAATAAATGTGACTGACTCTCTGATTAAGAACTGAGAAAAAGTAGTTTTGCTTTCAGAAATTGGCCTTTAGTTTAAAAGATTACTTTTCAAAAGCATCTAAATTATCTCAAAGCATAAGTCTCTCTCTGAGGGGAAAGTCCCAGCTTGAAATGATTCCAGCATAAGGGAGTTCACACCCTTAATTAGATGTTAGGGATTCCTGCTCAAAATGTGAGAAGAACGGGGAGACTAAAAACAGAATTGGTATGGGCCATAGAATCATAGAATCACCAGTTTGGAAGAGACCCACCAGATCATCGAGTCCAACCATTCCCACCAGTCTCTAAACCATGCCCCTCAGTACCTCATCCACCCGCACCTTAAACACCTCCAGGGTCAGCATAGCTTGCTGGGAGGTGCAGCAGAAAAAAAAACATAGAGGAGAGGAATAAAACATATATAACTTGGTCAACTCTTGGGAAATGAGGCTGATGTTGCAGGCTGCAGTCAAAGGAAGAAAAGGAAGATTCCTACCTATAATTTTTTCATTCCCACACTGCCTCACTCAAATCCATTCATTCTGTAGAAATTAAAGCAGTGTGCATTCTTCATTATTACAATTAGATAATATCTCAACTTTTTTTTCTGAACTGTTTTCTCTACTTGCAGTGCAAGTTCTGAATTTTTGAGGATTTTCACTTACTGGTGTTTGACAGCCCTTCCTTGTGCTTTTTCTCTGCTGACTTTTTAGGGACCAGTGAATAGTAACTATTATTTTCTTCTTATTATTTGCCATGAGACCACCTAATTATTTTTTATTTTTTCTTTATTCTTGTGATCTCAGTCCTGTATCTTTTGCATAAGGCTACCTCAATCTTCTACAGAACGTTCTTCAAGGTGTGCAGTTTTCAACCTTAGAAGGAGAGGTGAAAATTTATTACGTTATTTCTCCCTGCTGAATAGTCAGGAATTCAGTTTTATATTTAGTCTTAGGGATCAGTTGGTTTTCCTCTCCCTTATGTTCTGTATTTCTTTTATATTGTTTTTACCACATTCCTCTGACCCGAGCTGTCCATTCCTGCCTACATATTTGTATTTTCTTGTGTTCTGTCTTCTGCCTTATTATATGGCAAAAACAGTGTAAAATGTTGTCTTCAAAGTAACTCATTGCCTAAAGAGAATGATTTACAAGCCATTTCATTAATCTGGCATTGCTTTATGTAAGACAGAATGTAAAACAAGAAACAAAATGATAAATACAGATAACCCTAATCAGAAGACTGTCTTGTAAAGCAGCAAATTTAAGGATGAGTATTCACACAATTCAGACATTTTGCTCAAGCTAAATCAGAATAATTTCCCTTAAAGTAGAAAAAACAGACACTTAACTTTGGGCTGCACTTCGTTTAGAAACCTACTATAGTAGGATACATCACACTTAGGTCTTACCAACACGAATTAGGTGTCAAAAGTGTGTTAGTGGTGTAGGCTTCCTCTGTAATTCAGAGAGAGAGATAGAAACCCTTCTACAGGTGATGAATCCTGTTCTGAAACAGGTATTTAAGATGAAACAAATTGTTTTTCAGCAGTATTTTTCTTGACTGTAGAGAAAGAATGAATAATTGAAGTAAGCACCTGTACTTCAAACTGGTAACATGAATCCTGTCCCCCCATGGGTGACTTAAGGTGGATGGTTATATAAATTCTGCTGTAGTATGTCACAGTCACAGTATCGTCGAGGCTAGAACAGACTTCTGGAGGTTGTGGTGTTCAAGCAGGGCCTCCAGACCTGGTTGCCCAGATCTTTGTTTAAGTGCCAGTCTCCTTCCATTCCATATGCCTCCTTAGTATTCAAACACCTAGGTTTTTATATTGGTGAAATTATAGGATTGACAGTAAATGTAAGACTATTTAACAGTTTTCTGTTATTAAGTTCTGGTATTTCCACATCTGTCTAATTATAGTCTCATTTTTAGTACTCCTCAGCTTTGTGTTAGTATTCATTCATACTGAAGTGTATATGTTCAGTGATTCAAATTATGTGTAATATTTTAAATTAGTGGTGATAAAATGATTTTCCCTTTTTTAACTGTAATAGTAGATTATGTCTCAAGCAAAAATAAAAATAAAGAGAAAATTCTAAAATTACATTGTAATATCCTGAATGCATTTAATGCTTACTGTCCTATAGCATTTAATATAGTGTTAAGCAAACAATACTGAAGTGAAGCTGTTATCTTTCTAACAGCGTTTCATAGGAAGAGAATAAAGCAACTTTGTGTCCTGCTGAAACCTTAGAATTTATGATAAGTGACACTCCAAGTCTTGCCAGTCATCTTGAGTGTCATGCACTCTCTTAATCAATGGCTTTAGAGGAACAGATGTCTGAAAAAAATTACATCATCAATATCCAAAATCAAGCTAGGTGTCTGAGTTTCTTCACTGAAAGGGTCATTAGGCAATGGAATGGTCTGCCCAGGGAGGTGGTTGACTTGCCCTCCTTGGAGGTGTTTAAGGCAAGTGTGGATAAGGTACTGAGGGGCATGGTTTAGAGATGGGTGGGAATGGTTGGACTCGATTATCTGGTGGGTCTTTTCCAACCTGGTGATTCTATGAATTAGTTCTGAGTAAGAGGAAAGCAGATCCTCTGAGTCATCGATACCTCTTCCTGTACCCTGTCTAATGTTTTACTTTGAGTTGTGCTATGTACCAAATAAACCTTGATCCACTTAGCTTGTGAAAACTGATAGAATTGCAGCACAGTCAATATGACTGCTGATAAATATATTCATTCAGTTGACTCAACGCATCTGTTGTTCCTCAGGACGTGATTTTCTACCTTTCTTCTGTAAGATTTCAATATATTCCCTGAATTCATCATCCTGAAGTTAAACAATGATACTGTATTGAGTTAAAATGACAGAGTACAGTACTTGCAAGCCCTAAGAGCACATGTCCATATTTCAGACTAGGCAGTTCAATCTAAATTTTTGCTTTTGCTAAGGTTGAAACCAGCCTGATTCCTTTGGAAGGGCAGAAGATCAGAGAAAAACAGAGCTATCTAAGAACCATAGGGAGTAACACAGTCCATTTTCCTGTCCCAAAGAGTGCATGTCACTCCTGACAGATGCTTTTCTAATCTATCCTGACTGTGCTCCCATATTTGTGATACTACAGTCTCTTAGATGTCTGATTTAGTTTGTTATCCTTACCTTGAAAATTTAGAAAACATAAAGAATAGAAACCATCATATTTTCATTTTTATGGCATTAACAGGTACATCGACCTGAAATGATTTATGCACTTTTAGGAGAAACAAAATAAACGAAGGACCTCAATTCATCTCCAAATACAACCATGTTGTGTTATTGACCTAATACTACAGGGTCAGGGCACTTATTAAAGCCTACAAGACCTTAAATTTAATCCTCTTTCGTCTTCTGCGATTTGAGCCTTCATCTCTCAGAATACTGGCTTATTCAGACTGTACTGCATCTCTAGTACTTCGTGAGTAACTGGGGCTTCTGGATCTCTCCTATTACTCTTCTGCTCTCTAATCAGACATAAAAACCTTTGCTGGAACACATGTGCCGTACCTATCAGTTAAATGTCTAACTTCTTACTCTTTTGGTATCTGACTCACTGATTATTTTTGCTTAATATATGTAGTGAAATGATATCATAGGTTGTCCAGGATAGAATGGTGATTAAAGAAACAGTATTTTAAGTTAGGTCTGTTTTTTCTGGATAATGATTTAAATGTAAGTGTCAAACATTCCAGGATAGTGCATTAACAACTAGTAATTTATTTCTTATTGCTGGATGTAAAGACCAAAGATGCATGGTATATTTCTAACATATTTTAAGCAATTCAGTGTAATACAGAGCTGAACACTAAAAGGCTGTCAATTAGATTAATGTCAGTTTAGAAGGGACTGTAGGGGTAATGAAGCTCTGTGCTGTGAATATACTTGACCTGAACTATGGACATAACTTTAGTTAGTGTGACACAAAAAGAGGAATTTGTATTCTAGTTATTGCCTCCTGGTGGAGGGATTCAGTCACAGAATCATAAGATAACCAGGTTGGAAGAGACTCACCGGTTCATCGAGTCCAACCATTCCCATCAAACATTAAACCATGTCCCTCAGCACCTCGTCCACCCGTGCCTTAAACACCTCCAGGGAAGGTGAATCAACCACCTTCCTGGGCAGCCTGTTCCAATGCCCAATGACCCTTTCTGTGAAAATTTTTTTCCTAATGTCCAGCCTGAACCTCCTCTGGCAGAACTTGAGGCCATTCCCTCTTTTCCTGTCCCCTGTCACTTGGGAGAAGAGGCCAGCTCCCTCCTCTCCACAACCTCCTTTCAGGTAGTTGTAGAGAGCAATGAGGTCTCCCCTCAGCCTCCTCTTCTCCAGGCTAAAGAACCCCAGCTCTCTCAGCCATTCCTCATAAGGCCTCTTCTCCAGCCCCTAATCCTTGTCTTCTGCTGCTTACCTAAAAGGTGCAATTCTTCAGTCTTTAAACATTATTTTAAAAATATCGCTTCAGCCATACACGGTGGTGTAATAAAGATTTCAAGTAAGGTTTTGAAAAAAGAGAGTTCATGTTTGTCATGCCTTTTAACATGGAATACAACCCTTTTGGAAGCACCATTTTCTAAACATTTTGTTGCTTGTAACAAATGATGTTTGTTGGTAAGTGATGTCTGAGATCTCCCTGTGAGGCAGGGAAATCCAATAGGGCAAAATAAGGCTTACTTTAAATAGGTTTTCTGCTCACTTGGCAGAATCATAGAATCATAGAACAACCAGGTTGGAAGAGACCCACTGGATCATCGAGTCCAACCATTCGCATCAAACACTAACCCATGCCCCTCAGCACCTCATCCACCCATGCCTTAAACACCCCCAGGGAAGGTGAATCAGCCACCTCCCTGGGTAGCCTGTTCCAGTGCCCAATGACCCTTTCCGTGAAAAATTTTTTCCTAATGTCCAGTCTAAGCCTCCCCTGGTGGAGCTTGAGGCCATTCCCTCTCATCCTGTTCCCTGTCACTTGGGAGAAGAGACCAGCTCCCTCCTCTCCGCAACCTCCTTTCAGGTAGTCATANTCCTAATGTCCAGCCTAAACCTCCTCTGGCAGAACTTGAGACCATTCCCTCTTTTCCTGTCCCCTGTCACTTGGGAGAAGAGGGTAGCTCCCTCCTCTCCACAACCTCCTTTCAGGTAGTCATAGAGAGCAATGAGGTCTCCTCTCAGCTTCCTCTTCTCCAGGCTAAACAACCCCATCTCCAGGCTAAACACAATATAGGGTAATTTCTGATTTTGTATTAAGGCCTTTCTTACTTGACATATAACTCTAAAAGAGTTTAAATTAAGTACTAATAGTTAAATTGATATTTTTAATGGTGCTTTGTCAAAGTTCTTTAGCTGCACTAAACAGCATAAGGAAGTCTTTGCTAATGCCCTCCTTCCTATTGGTAGTAATTAATCATCTAGTTGAAAACAGAGGCTTGCTGTATAGTTGCACTGATTTGCAATGAATATTCCTCTCACCTACCTGATATTTTAAATATGATAAACCTGATATTTTAAAATACATTCCTAAATATAGTTAAATATTTAAAATATTAAATTATTTTCCCCCCAGTTTACATTTCATTTTAAATTTATGACACTTCTATTTTCCAGCCCTGCTTTCATTTGCATTTACTGCTTTGAGGTCTGAGATGTCTGCTTCAGCCCTGTGTTCTCTGCATTTTGTGCCAACTCTGCATTGCTAACAATGGGGTTATTTATGAAAGTAAACCAGGAATGGTAAGTAGAAAAAAAAAAAAAATAGAGAGGAAATCCAGCGACTAATTTCCTTAGAGATGGGTGACATAGTCCTCCATAAGCAAATCTTTTAATTTTTCATTGAACAATACTGGACCAAACCTTGAGCCCTGGGGAACACCACTTTGACCAGTGTCCAGATGGATTTAACTCCATTTGCCACCACTCTCTGGGTCTGGCCATCCACCCAGAGTTTACTCAGCAGAGGGTATACCTGTGCAGGCCAATGATGGGCAGTTTCTCTGACCTGCCTTTCATAAACCCATGTTGACTGGGTCAGATCACCTGGTTGTCTTGTGTGTTTTGTGTGATAACACTCAAGATGACCTGCTCCATGTCCTCCCATGGCACTGATGTCATATTGACAGGACTATAGTTCCCCAGATCCTACCTCTGACCCTTCTTGTAAATAGTATTTGCCAGTATTTGCGTAGTATTTGCCAACTTCCATTTGAGTTGAACTTCCCCAATCAACCAGGACAGCTGGTAGATGATGGAAAGGGGTATGGTGAGCACCTCTGCCAGCTCCCTCAATACCCTTGGGTGGATCCCATCCGGCCCTGTAGGCTTGTGAATGTCTAATTGGCTGAGCAGGTCTTTAACCATTTCCTCTTGGATCATGGGAGCTTTGTTCTGCAATTCCTTCCTGTCTTCTGGCTCAGGAGGCTGAGTACCCAGGGGACAACTTACCTTACCATTAAAGACTGAGGCAAAGAAGGCATTAAGTACCTTGACCTTATCCTAATCCTTTGTCACTCTTGTTCCCCCTGCATTCAGTAGAGGATGGAGATTCTTCTTGGCCCTCTTCTTGTTGTTAATGAATTTGTAGAAAAATTTTTTATTATCTTTCACAAAACTGGCCAATCTAAATTCTAGTTGGGCTTTAGCCCTTATGATTTTCTCTCTGCATGACCTCACCTCATCCTTGTAGTCCTCCTGAGATGCCTACCTCTTCTTCTAAACCTCATATACATTCCTTCTTTTTCTGATATCCACCTAGATGTCTCTGCTCAGCCAAGGTGGTTTTCTCGCCTTCCAGCTCATTTTTCTGCACATGGGGATGGCCTGCTCTTGCACCACTAGGATTTTCATCTTGAAGTGCATCCAGCCCTCTTGGGCTCCTTTATCCTTAAGTACTGCATCCCAAGGAACTTTATCAACTAGCCTTCTAAACAATCCAAGGTCTGCCCTCCAGAAAGTCCAAGGTGGCAGTTCTGCTGACCCCTCCTTCCTTTTCCCAGAACTGAGAATCCTAACATCTCGTGATTGCTGTGCCCCAGGCATTCTCCATGCATCTCCCACAAGGCCTTCTCTGTTCACAAACAACAGGTCCAGAGGGTTCACCAACCAGTTGCATTGAGAAGTTGTCTTCCACGCACTCCAGGAACCTCCTAGGCTGTTGTCTTTCTGCTGGGTTATACTTCCAGCAGACATCTAGTAAGTTGAAGTCTCTCACTTGAGTTTCATCAAGATATTTTTCTTTAATTGCTTGAAATAAAGTCTCATGGAAGTATCGAAAAAACTCTGCAAATGTGATCGGTTCTGCTTCTGTCATATCCACAGGCCTATTGCCTGGTCTAGCAGATTAAATTGCTTTAATGCAGGGGATTCCCTGCAAGTCTCTTAGGCTACTCCCTAAAGACCTTCAAATTGTTTGGTTGTTTATTGCAGCAGTTTTCTGAGAATTGCAGTTGGCTGACTAGTTTGTAAGTTTCTCATTTCCTCTCTGCCTCCTTTTAAAAGGTGTTATAATTCTTTATGAAACCTTATTTACTGCCTACAAGTAGTGTATTGATTAGAACATTCTCTAGAAAACAGGAAACATGGATTTGGGACTGAAGACAAATTTTAAGCCCAAGGCAGTCCTTTCCTTACCCGTGTGTAACTGCCTCAAGGCAGTTATGCAGAAATTGTTCCCTTGCAGTGCAGAATGCAAGGAATAAATCTGGATCCAGCCTGCTCTCCAGCAAGAACTCATGACTCTGGATTTCAAGTGGGCAGGAATGCCTTACTATTGTCTGGTATTGCGTATAGGGAATGGTTTTCAGATATGTCACTATGCTTGGGATTTTTTCTTGTCTGGGCAGCAGGGTATCAAATTCCTGTGTTGTCATTCTAGACCACTTACATACTGCTATGTACTATGTATGTCACGGATGCCAAATCCTCAAAACCTACTCCTGGGACCAAGTATTTAAGTGCTTTTATTTAGTCACTTCAGATCTTCTTTGAATAGTGGAGGCAGTGTGATTTTAGCCCAAGTATTTCCAGCTGAAAATACCAGAGTCAGGGAGGGCAAAGGAGCAGCATTGGAAAGACAGGTGCTGTTCATTTTTAGGAGCAGAACTGATGCATTGAGATTTCTGAGGGAGGAACTGTCTGACTACACGCTTACTGGATTTTTCTGCCTTTTTGGAAGGTGAGTATCATCTCTCTAAAAATACAGTCAAAGACAAAAAAGAATACATAGAATAAATTACCTCACAAGGGGAAACATCTCTTTCAAAGCTCCCAAAGCTCCCAATATGCTGTTTGGCAGAAGTCCAGCATTTTTCCATTGGGATTTTCAAGACCATTGCTTCCTATACATATTGTTCTTTGTCCCACAGATCTTGGCTAAAGTCTAATTTGATAGTGCCTTTTCTTAGGCAGACCAGACCACGTGGGCTACAAGTCAATGGCTATAGCTGCTAGATCCGATTTGTACCACTGTTGTCACTGAGTGTGCTGTCTCTTAATTGCCATTGTGACATTATGTGCTCTTTTGACTTTTTCCTGCTGTTTTGGTTTAAGCTAAAGTAGAATTATTTTTCTGACTTTTCAGCTAAGTCTCATCTAAGTAACTTCATTTTCTGAAAGTTAGCTGCATGTTTTCAGACAATGTCTGTCTCCAGAAGTGCTAACGCTTAAAATTATGATTATCACCAAAGTAACAGGGCATTAGTATGCAGAAAGGCCATTGCTTACATTTACTCCTATGGAGGTGAAGGTCATCCTCAAGTTGGTGAAATGCCATAAGTCAAAGGAGCAAAAAAGGGTTGTACCTGAAGTGAGGGGGGACAGGACAGGTGACCCTAATTTGACCAACAGAGTATTCCATTCCATACATTTCATACTCAGTATAAAACTGATGCATCAGGAGGGTCAAGCACTCTTCTTTGATGACTGGTGTCTAATATGGACTTTGTCTTTTTGACCCTGATCCTGTACCCGTGTGTCCCTGAATTAAATTCCTGAGTTCAGTTCCCATCTGCTGCTGAGTCCAGCTTGGGACCTTTCCCCGTGCCTGCTGTGCAGCATCAGAGGTGGCGGCGTACAGTCATGAGAGTGTGATTTCGTATATTTGTATGTCTGTGTAAGGGTCAGCCAAAGGATAGATTTCTGCCTCAACATTTTCTCATCAAGTGCTAAGCCTCAGAACTTGACTGTATAAATCACAGTTGTGGGCCTTACAAAAATGGCCAAAGCTGGTATGGAACAAATGCGTTGTACCTGTCAAAGCTGGTACAAAATGAATGCTTTGTACCTATCTACCCGTACCTACCTCCTTATCTCAGAAATGTTCTGTACCTTTCTCTAAGCCTCCCTGCTCCCTACTATTGTGAAAGATCCATGAAGCAAGGAGAAAAAGACAGAAAAATTAATGGCAGGACTTTCCACAGCCCCATACCCCAACAGAGCATGCACGAAGAACAGTTCAACCAGAGTTCAAGGTGATGATGACTACTGACCTTCATCAGGAGACCCTGGGTCAACTACAGCCAGGAGGAGAGCATGCGCAAGGGGAGACCTGCAGACATTCCTCTCTTAGGTTGTGTGGCCTGTTAGGTGGAGATTGGCACATCTCCACAGACAAAGGCTGGTCACAGGTGTATTGACTAGCATAAAAGACAGCTCTGGAGCAGCTGAATTTTGAAGATCTTCCCCACCGTGAGATCACCTCAATCAAAGACAGAAGCAGTGGAACACCTTCTGGACTGGGACCCCTAGAGATGCTGGATGTCTGTGGACCTGTGGTGGTAGCTATAAACCCCTTTTCTTCCCTTTTCTCCCCATCTTTCACCTTATTCTCTACCTGCCTGCCTCCCTCCCTCTCGTAAACCGCTTTACAGGCACAATTAATAAAATTCCATTTGGGATCGAAATTTAACTCCTTTGACTTGTTGAATTATTACTTTTTTCTTTGCACTCCGAGATCATAAATGAAACGAAGCATCACACATCCGCTTATGAGTGGACCATGATAGTGTGTTATTGTTGTTGTTATTATTATTTTTATTATATCATTAAAGCTGTTCTAATTTTAGTTTCCAACCCACAAGTCTTTATCTTTCTCTCCCTTTTCCCCTTTCCCTGGGGGTGGTGGTGGTGAGGAGGGATTGGGGTAGAACTGCTCTCATTTGTCTGCTAATCAAGCTGGATGGAACTAAACTGGCACCCACTGAGCTTTCTCTTTCTGTATAGGTGCCAGGCAGAAACGTTGGCTGAAAAAATTTGAAGTGGTAGTGGAGAAAAAAAATAAGGAATGTTATTTTTAATCTCAACTATTCTTTTGATCAACCTACCATCACTGAACTCCACTTAAATACTC
Source organism: Piaya cayana (assembly GCA_013389865.1). Classification (NCBI taxonomy): domain Eukaryota; kingdom Metazoa; phylum Chordata; class Aves; order Cuculiformes; family Coccyzidae; genus Piaya; species Piaya cayana. Next base: position 108,268 of record WAAB01021320.1, read on the forward strand.
TTTGACGAAACATTTCCACAAAATCCTGAAGAAGAGGAAAAGAACATAGTTAATTTTTAAAGCATACAATACCCTCAGGTGCTTTGACTCTAGTCGTTTCAGCAGTACAAACAAAAATTAGACCCCAGCAAAAAGACAGGTTATTCCCCAGTGCTGCTTCCTTCTAACTTGTTTGCAACATGCTTTTGCTCAGAGCACCATGGCTGTTTATAAACAGCAAGCCGGAGCTGAAAATAGGAAGAGCTTTGTGTTCATATAATGACGGTGTCAGGAGAGCAATACTTTAGCTAAATTGGGGTGGCCTCTACAAAGCCCTGTTTTTATGACTGTAATAGTACTGGTATTTTGGGGACTGAAGTCTCCCAGATACAGGCCCAGCTTCATGCAATTTACCTCTTTTTACATATAAACTAAGTTAAAAGATCATTTTTTAAAGTGAAGCAAGGCTTTTTGACCTTTAATTTTAGCTGTATGAAATTAGTCCATAGGACAGGCTGTTCCCCAGAAACCAGAAGCAGTTTACCAGAGAAGGCCTAAAGGTGGTTGGTACAACACTGAGTTGTCTTGAGGAGAGAGTAGGGATGTGAGTGGGACAGTTAGATGCATTAAGGGAAAAAGCATTTCTTTCAAAGACATTGCCATGGCAGAAAATGCAGTACAGTTCTCACAGGTCAGCATGTGCCTGTAAGTGAACATCTCAGGTATTTTTCTGCTTGTCCTTTCTTTTTTTCTAGGTAAAAAGAGGCACTACACAAAGGAGTGAGAAACCTTGAATCTCCCATCTTCCTTACTCTTTGCACAAGGAGGTATAATTCCCAAACTTTATTTTTTTACTCCCTTTCCACAAAGACCTGTGGTGTTTGTCTTGGAGCAATTTGGCCTGGAATTATTACCTGGCCAGTGCTGCTTCTAAGAAGAAGAAGGGGAAAAAAAACCATAAAAGCTTTTTTCACTCACATTGGATGCACCGGGATAAAATGCTCTAGACTTCATGTCAGTCTGAGCTCCTACTAAAAGATTCTATTACTAGGACAGAAATGTGCAATCCAGTGCACCACCTGTTTTTGCCAAATAGACGTTACAGAAATATATATTAAGAGATACATATTTTTAGGTCTTCTAAATAAAAAGTTTTTTAAATCAGTCAAAGCTCTTCTTCAAATTTGGCAGGAAACCTGCCTCTCATTTGAACATACTAACAAAATAAGAGTAAGATGTTTGATTCCCTTCTTAAAAGTATGGAAAAGGAGTTTGCAGTTTTGATTTAGAACCTTCTGGAACTGGGATGAAAAGCAATGCTTTCCTGCTTAGTTTGTGAGTAATATATCTTTTAAAACTTACCCTTCATATTCATTCAACATGAATGCCTTCAGAGACAACGGGGAATGAGTCAGCACCAGAGTTGTTACTGTTTTTAATGCTCCCATGGATATGACTAGGAAAATACAGTTAAGGAAATGATAGCTTCTCAATTTCTGCAAAAGGACATTTACATTTAAAATGTAAAACTACTGCAGACAACTCCATGTTAACATTGCCCATCACCTTTTGTCACTCTCTAGTGACAGGGCTAGATTAACTAGCCAACTCTCTTATTGAGATTTTTTTTTTAATTGCCTGTGGTTGTACTACAAGAAGCAACTATCTATTTGTGTAAAAATGCCTTGTTGACACTAACCTTTGTCTTTCTTCTTTGTTAAGGGGGAATGTAGTATATTATTTAACATCCTGAAGCCACAAATACAGAAAGTATTCTAAACAGCACAGAGTTTTTTTCATGTATTTGTGCTGTTTACATGCTTAAATGCTAATTTAGGTCAGCAGTTTGTAGCAAAGACCTCCTAGACCTTTGTTGGTGGCTAAAGCCTAGAAGTGGAAAAAAGCCTAGAAGCTAAATACATCTGTGCTGTGGACCCACCGTCCATAATCAAATACAACTCTGCCTCCTGGCCTTTAGAGGCATTAAAGTGAAGTACTAACAGCTTAAAGTTAACTTACATGTACCAGTGCTTATACATGTGTTGTATTCCTCTTCCTGAGCACTGCGTAAGGTCTCTATGCCTATGGATAAGGCTGAGGAAGAATCATTTGTATGCTGAGGGAAAAGCAAATATTGACATACTTTAATACCATCATAACTTCTATAAATTTTTGAGTAATTGAAGGAGTAGATGATGCATGCTAGGTCCCTGAATTAATTTTCATAGAATCATAGAATAGTTTGGGTTGGAAGGGACCTTAAAGATCATCTAGTTCCAGCCCTCCTACCATGGACAGGGACACATCCCACTACATCAGGCTGCCCAAGGCCCCGCCAGCCTGTCCTTGAACATCTCCAGGGGTGGGGCAGCCACAGCTTCTCTGGGCAACCTGTGCCAGTGCCTCACTGCTCTCATGGTGAAGAAATGTCTCCTTATGTCTAGTCTAAATCTGCCCCTGTGCAGTTTATAACCTTTGCCCCTTGTCCTATCACTAAAACCCTTAGTAAAAAGTCCCTCCCCAGCTTTCTTGTAGCCCCTTCAGCTACCTGAAGATGGCAGTAAGATCTACTTGGAGCCTTCTTTCTCCAGGCTGAACAACCCCAACTCTCGCAGCTTGTCCTTATATGGGAGGTGCTCCAGCCCTCTGATCATCCTTGTAGCCTCCTCTGGGCTTATTCCAACAGCCCATATCCTTCTTACATTGAGGATTCCAGAACCTGACACAGGACTCCAGATGAGGTCTCAGAAGAGAGGATTAGAAGGTCAGAATCCCCTCCCTCACCCTGCTGGCCACATTTATTTTGATGCAGCCCAGGACATGGTTGGTCTTGTGAGATGCGAGTACACATTGCTGGCTTGATTTTGAAGGGCCAAAGGAGACTCTGAGCAGATAATCCATTGAAGATTTTTCTTGAGGTCAGAATTTACTGAGACAAGACTTTAGAATTTGATTATCCTATGAGACGAGTTGGTCTAGTCCTCTTTACAATTGCTCTCATTCACATACCTTGCTGTTAGTTCTATACTATGTTTAAGTACCTTTGGAATAATCAAAGTCATAAGATGTGTAAATTATTACTAAAACTCTTGCTTTTTCTGTTGTTGTTGTCTTCTAATCTGCTTAGTTGAATCTTTAATGTAGGTTAGAAAAACAAATGTTGCTTGGCTCGATGATTGTGCTTCAGATATTCAAAGGATTCAAGAGCAGCCTGTCAATTTTTTTTCTTTGAATATCCTTGCTTTCATGACTGATTCACTGATTTTAAGAAGTCAAATCCTTAGCGAGTCTAAACCTTATAGTAATTTCTTGTTTGTTTGGGGCTTCTTCCCTATCTCTTGATAATTTATTAATTTTTATCATGTGATTTGAAAGTGGCAGTATTTGAGGATACTTTTGATAGCAAACAACTGTGTAGATAAATGGATATGTATACAAACTCAAATGATCTTTTATGTAAACAAAAGCCTGTGATGAATTATACAGTATTCTTAATGAAGACATGCAAACTTTTTCTTTTGCATTTTTCAAGTCCAAGTCACCCTTTGTGAGAGCAAAATGGTGCTTCAGAAGCAAATATACAAACAGATAATTACTAATGCATACTTACATAAATAGCTGGGAATTGTTCCTTTAGTCCCAATCAGTTTGGGTAATGTTGGTGAAACTTATCATCACCTCATAATCAGAGTCATGCAGAGTCCAATGGGATGAGGTTTAACACGGCCAAATGCNTTGAGGCTCTGGAACGAGTCCAGAGAAGAGCAACAAAACTGGTGAAGGGGCTGGAGAACAGGCCTTATGAGGAGTGGCTGAGAGAGCTGGGGCTGTTTAGCCTGGAGAAGAGGAGGCTGAGGGGAGACCTCATTGCTCTCTATAACTACCTGAGGGGAGGTTTAGGTTGTAGAGAGGAGGGAGCTGGCCTCATCTCCCAAGTGACAGGGGACAGGACGAGAGGGAATGGCCTCAAATTCTGTCAGGGGAGATTTAGGCTAGACATCAGGAGGAAGTTTTTCACAGAAAGGGTCCTTGGGCATTGGAACAGGCTTCCCAGGGAGGTGGTTGATTTACCTTCCCTGGAGGTGTTTAAGGCATCGGTGGACGAGGTGCTGAGGGACATGGTTTAGTGTTTGATAGGAATGGTTGGACTCGATGATCTGGTGGGTCTCTTCCAACGTGTTGTTCTATGATTCTATGATTCTATATTGCATTTGGTACCCCCAGTTTTCCTGATCTCAGGATTCATCAACAATTTTACGTTCTCTTACACTTGTGATCTTTAAAGTTATTAAAATATGGATGATATTCCAGACTTAACTTTGATACATTACCCCAAAAGTTGTAACTATCCTTTTGTGTGATTTTTCTCTCGTATGCTTTTAGTCTGTCTCTAGTTTATCACTGAGATAAAGGACTTTTACTCTGCAAAATTGATTTGTTATGGTGAATTTCTCTTGCTGCTATTTTAATCTTTGTTGATCTGGATTTATAGTGACGTGTCTTAGAGAAATTGTTTTGTATAACCTGTTTATTTTTTTTTTATTATTTTTGCTAGGATTTAAATGATTGCTTCAGCTATATCCCTGAGGTTTTCTGTTTAGTTTTCATCTTTGGGATTATTTCTAGTTTGCATTAGTTGGGTTGCTGTTTTCTTGGTGACCTACTTGGCTACCACAATGTCCAGACTCAGTCTTTTTCACTCTGCTCTTTTTTAAAAGGATGTTTCTAGAAATCTGCTGGCTTGAACAGCATACAAATAAAGCAACAGTTCAAATCTTCTTTCTGATGATGTGCAAAATTTTCCACAGCATCTGGTACTCTTAGTGTTTTTCCATGTTGGCTTTAACCATGGTATTAGAGTAAATGCATAGGCATGTTATCTTTTCTATCAATTCTAAGACATTGGATACTACAATTTCCACTTTATTAAAATTCTAGTTAAAATGTCAAGCTGTGACTTTCCTTGGACAATAGCTATGTAAATATGGCACTTTCTTACCAAGTATATCTTCCTTTATTAGTTGAAAGCCACACCTGCAAAAGTAAGCCAGTGATAAATCAAGTTAGAAAATATATTCCTGCTAACCCCTTCACATCTCTAGATTTAACATCAAGGACATATTTCTATGTCTGACTTTAGCTGGCAACAGTTGGAAATGTTATTAACTGTGTGGGCATGTAGCACAGACTGAAATGTCTAACCTTCCTCAATGTCGAGCGTTGCTGAAAAAAACTGATCTGTAAAACTGCCCCTCACACGTAAAACAGGACAAGGAATGGTAAACTGTTATCTGCTCTGCTCTTCATTTATCTGATTTCATAGTCTGTAGGCAAAAAATCTGGGAGTGAATCCTCTCCCCATTTGAATATTGCTATTTCATGATGGTCGGCAACTGAAAATTAAAACCTTTATAAATAGAGCTCTGTGCTCAGATAACAGAACTTCACAGGAACGAGCCTGTTGCAAAGCAATGAGGGAAAGTCTGAAGTGACTCTGCAGCTCTCATGAGAGTTAGAAACATGCAAAGTAGGGCATGCAGTGAGAAAACAGACTGTAAAAGGAAAACTGCAGTCAGTAGTAATTAATAACAATTATAAGGAGAAACAATTGTGGCAGTCAGGAGTAAGTCCTTTTCTATTCGGGGGGTGTAGAATTTGCCATTACTACAGACTTATATGTGCTCTTGCAGCAAAATTCGCTGTTTTAAAGACTGCAGAGACATGCACAAACATTAAAATGTGAGTAAGGCTGAGAAGCCAAGCACTAAAAAGGTTGTAAGTGCCAGAATGAAAAATGCCTCTGGAATCTTAATTTGACATCCAAGTGCCTATGTATTATGATATAGGAGCATATATTTAAAATATTGTCCAATTCATTACAGCTGACAGCGCAAACTATTTTAATTCTTCTCTGTATCATTACCTTTCTCACAGATTTTTCTATGAAATGTATCACTCGTATCTAACATCACCACAAAAATTCATTATTTTCCTAATGCCCATATGGAATAAAGGAATATTTTTTTCCTATTTTATTTGCAGGAAGCTGAAATATAGAGAGGTTAAGGTCAAACAAAGACATTAATTGCATGTGTCAAACTAAGAAGGCTTAGGCTTCATTTTTCAACTACGATAGTATTTTTAGCAATTCATATGTCTGGGGCAGAGGTCCCTTTACAACTGTTACAGTCCGAGTGCTTAATATTGTGGTTAAATCAGACTATGTTGTTGCAGTTTTCGCTTCTTGTACCAGAACCTTTCTGAAGCAGAGCAGCTGGGGACAGCCAGGAAAGGGAAAAATTTACAAAACTCTGTGTGTGAGCTCAATCCTTCACTTCATGGTGATGGTGAAGGAACAGCATACTCATCCCTACAAGACTTATAAAGCTTTAATGTATTAGTGAGTAAAGAATTTCTAAGGATTTTAATTTTTGTCTCCCACAGGTCTCCACACATATGTACAAGAGGCACTTTAAAGCTTTATAAAGTGGCCTTTTAGGATGTTATTTCACTGGGACAGTGACAGATCTGTCCTTGAAATTTCTATTTCTTGCTCAAGTTCAAAGCCATGCTGTAAAGTATGAAGGAGAAAATAGGGAAAGGGAGATGAGGCTAAAATATTGCCAAGAAAAGATCTCAGATTTTTTTTTACAATGTAGAAAACAACGGTTTTCCTTATTGTCATCTCACAAATAACAAGATTGTTATTTATAACATTTTCTAAAAGTTTCCATGCTCAGTCAGATTTCCATTTTGAAAAATGTCATCCTAAACAACTACTGTTGGACAATAAAAGAATGGATCCAAGTGATTCTGCTGGAAAGCAATGGCTATGGTCTAAACCAGCTACCCTTCTACTAATGCTAAGCACCTCATTCTGCTCTAAATGACATGAGTACAAGTACAAAATAATTTCATTTTTGTATCAAATAATCAAAATAATATCAAAACTAATTTTAAATAATTTCCTTGGTTAACAAATTCATAATGCCTCCTATAAGTGTCATGAATACTGAACAACTGAAAACGAGGTAATGAGTATGGCTTTTTTCTTCATTAAGTATTTAGCAAGTATTTCTAGGTTCAGAAAATTTTTCTTCAATTTCTTTTCTGAAGCTGGTGAATTAAATCAAACAAATAACTGGTTTAAAATATTTTTTTCTCCTAGAAAGAGGGGTAGTGAGACCTAACTGCTTCCCACCAGATGCAACATTAGATTATTTACTTCTCTCAGAGATCATGCTTAGCTATAGTGATCACATCCTTTCTTTCCCTGGTTTATCCCAACAATGTGGGACATAGCAAAAAATATATTCTACTTGAATGTCTTTTTTAAATATTAGTTTATTTAATCTTACTGGCAGTCTCATATAACAAGGTTTCTACTTCAGTGCAGTTTTAAGGGCACAAAAGGAGAAGCTGTGGCTTTTGAAATTTACACTTCATTGAAGTAAATGTGCATTTGGAATACAAGAGATCTAATTTAACCTATGAAGAATGATGATCACAAAATAATTCTGTTTTCCATTGCATTTGTCTTCTACCCATTGAACCAATTTCCTTTAGAAGTGTCAGAGTAGGATTTGTTACTAATAAATTGGTTCTACTGTTGTAACAGAGGAGTAGTAGCATCCATGTTAGTTTTCCATATAATTCCAAGAACTGCTTTCACTAAAATGGAACATTGTTGAAATATACAGGTTTACCATGGCTGAAATATTTCTTGGATGTGTACATTTTAATTAAATTTCAGGAAAAAAAATGTTATGGATGGATTTCTGACACTGCTCTCTGATTACTTTTAGTGATCATAAAACTTGAGTTCTTGAAATGTAAAGAGTTGTATCAACAGTTTCATTTGGGAAAAAAAAATCCACGTTTTTCATAGAATCATAGAACAACCAGTTGGAAGAGACCCACCGGATTATCAGGTCCAACCATTCCTATTAAACACTAAACCATGCCTCTTAGCACCTTGTCCACCCGTACCTTTAACACCTCCAGGGAACCTCCTCCTCAACCACCTCCCTGGGCAGCCTCTGCCAGTGCCCAATGACCCTTTCTGTGAGAGATTTTTCCTAATGTCCAGCGTAAATCTCCCCTGGCAGAGCTTGAGGCCATTCCCTTGAGGCCATTTCTTTTCACTTCACATCAAAATAGAAGTAATTTCAAAAGCTAGTGGCATATTGAATTGTTTATATGGAAAAATTATTAATTAACCTTCTTTCCAGTATAATTACTGAGTATTGTAGCTACTGCAGCTCATTTTTATTAACAAAGGCAAGCTTGACAAATCCACTTCTGGTTCACTCCCTGTGATATAGTTTAAAAATCCAAGTGTGTCAAATGTCAGCTCTGCTGTCCCTTGTGGGATTCCTCCATCAAGTGATGTCTGTGCTAGACAGGCATTTTCTAAAACCATCCTCCAACTTACTTACCCAAGACCCACAGAGGATTCAGAAAAATAATTAATAATTTCAAAATAGTACGAGTAGTTTTAAATATACAATGCTTTCATTGTCATAAGTCAGTGAAAGGCAAAACTGCCATTTCAATCAACTCTCCCATAAAAATCTTACTTCCCAGAAAAAGGAATATTGCTGTTGTGTAACAGTAATTAATGAAGCGAAGCTTGGTGGCAGAGACACTTTCTTCTCTAGGTTTCCAAATTCAGTGGTATTCTGTTTCTCTTCAGAATTACACATTGTTGATTGGTCATCCTCCTTTAAATAACTTGCTGACATGCAGTCATTCTAGGCATGCTGACAAGGGCTTTAAAATAGAAGATATAACATTCAGAAAATTTAGTTATTTCCACACAATGGTATGATTGCCTGTCTCCAAATATTCTTTGTCTCCCAAACACTATTTGGGAATTTATGTCAAGGATCATATGTTCGTAATGGGTGCTTTTGCATAATAAAGTAAGTGCCCTTCACATAAGCTCTGGTTTAAGAAATGTCATGGGTTTAATTAGATGGCTTCGTTCATGACTGGAATATACTCTGCCTAGCATGGTGAGAAGCTGGAAACACACTTTTTCTCCAGAAAAAAACCCCAAACTTCTACTGAAAATACATGGTGTTAACCTCCAGGAACTGCAAAACTGTTCCAAATTTAGTAAAATATTGACATCTTGATCTTCTTAACTTTATCTTATTTTCAAAAAAAAAAAAAAGAATATACTGACACAGTCTGCAGAGAAGAAAAAACCTTGAAGACAATCATTTATGGGCAGAAATTAATAAAAACGTTATTTTATCTTAGTAAATGCAGAAATTAGTAATAAAACAGTTGCTTTTCAGAAAGTAAAAGTTCAGTTCTTTGAGGGCTTTATGAATTTCTGTATCTAATTTCCAGTTTATAATGCTAATCTTGTTTTTGAGATGATAATATATATGCACACACATGCATACACCTGCTTATCCCTCCAGATACATAGAGTGTACATATAACCCCCTTTTGATGCATATTTTGAAATGCGTAACATTGTTTTGTAAACTGTAATACATAAATTAAGATAGTGAAATACTATATCGTTCTTTGTCACCAGTTTCTGAAAATGTATAACTGCAACTAAAAAGCTTCTTGCTTTCTTAAATATAAATAAAATCAGACAGGAAATAATGCAAAAAAAAAGAGCTCAGTGATAAGAAGAGTTCTCAGAAAATCAGAGTTGAGAAGACATCATTGGGGAAAGAGAATAGGAGAGGGAAAGGAAGAGAAATGAGAAATTTAAAGCTTATAGCATGTCAAGTGAAATAAAGAAAGATCTGGGCTGCGTTACTAAAAGGAAAAAAATAGTGGAAGTTGAAATCATCCATCCCAGACTCATTCTGTCAGTCAGAGAGAGCAAATAGCACCTCCAGAAATCTGAATACACTTGATCCATTGAATTGTCAATCACAGGAGGATTTCAGTGTGTTGATTCCAAAGTCAGATTTACACCACTGTAGGAGTTACTGAGTAAGGATCAGGGGTATAGGAGATTAGCTTGGGAATACAGTTTCTGAAGGAAGTTAAATGAGATAAAAAATTGAATCATCAAGATGAAAAAGATGAACTAAAGAGAGGGAAAGCAGAGGAAAAAGAAAGGGAAAGGGAATCTTGCTATTATGTCTTTTGATTATTTTCACACAGATTCTCATATTTGCTATTTTCCTGGGACAATTTTTTGTCCAAAGAGATCAGTTGGTGCCTTGTTGTAACCAGTGTTTGTTGCTCCTTAGATAATGGAAAGTGATTTTAATATCTGGGAGTCTAGCTCTATGAGCTATGCGTTAATATTTCATGGCATGACTTGCTTGACCTACCTTGCTCCTGATTTGGAGCATTACAATGAGCAACAGATGAACATTTTCAAGCTTGAATGCTCACTTAAGTCCTAAACCTAGGACTAAACCTGAAATAAATAACCAGGGGCAGTCTGCGTTGGTGGAGCCAACACTTCTTAGCAGCTTCTTTCAAGACAAGATGCTTCTTTCACTGTGTGCATGGGTTCTGAGGATTTATACTTGAAAATGTTGGCTTCATTCCTCAGAATATTTCTGTGCCATCTGCACATTTTTCACTCCACTATTTTGCAGTGCCCATCTGCTTGCACTAAGCATTTTCTCATAGGTCCTGGACACAACATGTTATCCTAGAAAGTTATGTGAAAGGCTGTTTATCTGTTTGTCTCAAAGCCTTAACATTCTGAAGGCTTTTTTTTCCCCACAATCCGTGCAAGTTGGGAAGTTAATAGTTTTCTCCATTATCTGAGGCAGAGGTCTAAAACCAAAAGATGCTTGATGCAGAAGTCTCTCTCTGAGGCAGAGCCAGCTTCCTCAACTTTGCAGGCACATAATCCTGCAGTTCGTGTAGTGTGTGAATTTCTACCACCTTATGCTGGATGTACCTGCATTGCTTGGGGATTTACACTGAAAGCTATCTCCTGACAAGACTGTGAACCAGACATCTTCCCAGCTACCCTTTCTTAATGGATCAGTTTAGATGATGGTCTCATGCCATTTCCAATGAACAATAAAGTCTTTTATAGCCTATGTGGTAGTGGATATACACATTCCTTCCAAGAATCCCAATGTCTGGGGCATTCATGTGAGAAGAAAAAAATGCATTTTTACTTTAACTTGTCAGGAGTCATACCCCTTTTATGTGAGAACACCTTAATCAACATGGAGAGAAAAAACACATTAAAATATTTTCTTTTTTTAATAGTTTAATTATTCACTGGTACAGAGAGAAATACCAGCAGTGTGTTTTTAAACTGGGATATAAGAGAGACAGGCTTAGATTTCTGTTTTCATATATTCTACATTTTGCAACAGCTTTGAAAACTAACACTTTCAGCTGTAGCATTAATCAAAAAGGAAAAAGCCACTAAAATAAATATATATAAGCAGAGGATAAAATCTACAAATGCTTTTAACAAATCACACATGTAAAAAATCATAGTAGGCAGATATTAGATATTAACAGGCACCGATATATCAAAACTGAGAAAGAATCACTTCAGCCTTTAGGCAAATGATACTCTCTCCTGATGGTAATTTGTGTAGTGACTTTGGAAATTTTTGGCAGAGTTAAATGGCAACAGGATATCCCCAATCTGTTACTGCAAGCAAGGAAGAGGAGAGTTTCATGTTTTACCACTCATCTTACATTTTCCATGGTTTTTTACATCTTATGTCTCCTAACAGACATGAAAAATTAATGATGGGACTTTAAAATTCGTCTGTACACTGCATCTCATCCAGGATATATGGGGGCTAGTTGGAGGATATCCGTATCACTGCCAGAGCTCATTTCCATTGTTCTTAGACATATGCCTTTTGGATGTAAACCAAAAGAAATAAAACTTCACTAAAACCAAACAGGAGTATCCAAGTCTATAGCACTATAAACAGCAAACAAAGCACTTTAAGGTCTGTCAAAGGTGTTGGGGAGGGAGGAAGGATGCTATGTCCTCTCTAATACTCCACAGGTTCAAGCTTCAGTTAAAGGTATGGAGAACGGGTGCCTGTTTGGGAGGAGTTGATCCCGTAGGACTGCTCCTTGTGTACTACCAGTGCAACTTTCTTTTTTTTCAGCTTCACAGCGTAACCACTGGGAACAAAGCAGATGTTTCCTCCTGGAGCTCTGTAAAGCGACCCAAATCAGGGCAAACGTAAACACAAGCAAAATGAAATTTTGAAGCATGTTTGCATATAACAACTGAAAGGATAATTAGGACTTCATTAAAAAGTTAACAACTTAGTGATTTAATATGAATAACACAGATTTAAAAAAAACATTGTGACATTTTTGTTAAATTGTGACATTATCGTTAAATTGTTTTTTAATACTAATTGTATGAGATGAACTAGACTAGATGATGAACACCATACACAAACAAAAAAAGCAACAAAAGTTAAGGGACTGTGGGTTTGAACAGTCATCAAAGAATTGCTGATAAATTCCCAAAGTCTTGACTTCCACTTGCTGTCTAACAACTGAACAGTAACAGTGAGCTTACAAGCAAGAATAGCATGAAAAAGAAGGGTGGATTTAATCTCATTCATTGGAAACTAGGAGTAATTTAATCAGCACAGAATGTATTGGCAGCCAAATGCTAGGGGAATTTACTTTATCTTTAGATATGAATGTTGCTATGTGACTAAACAGGAGATTTCAGATATCATTGTTAGGATTTCCAAGAATAAGAGTTTTTTCTCCCTGTAGAAAATAAAATGCAATCTGATCCATTACAATAGAAATATCTGAACATTTTTCCATGGCACGTTATCTGTAAATAATGGAAAATTTATGGGAGCTGAACAGTAAATAATTGCTCTAGATATACTGTATTCATACCACACAGTCTGTCCATTCTTAAATGGTCAGGGAACATTAACCCAGAGTATAGTATCCTCTTATGCTAAGCATGGATACAACAAACAACTGCAGCACTTACAAATATGCAAGTTTTTAACTGTGTGAAACAGTTCTACTACGCCAATTGAAACTTCTATTCAAGAAATATGTAATTTAAGCATGAATTAATGGTTAGTCCTGTTATTTGAACAAAGCGAGTAAAATTACGAATTGGCCTCAGTAAAGATGTTTTCAGTCATGAAAAATGGAGGGAGATCCATAAACTCTTGCAGAAATGTGATTTAGAGGCACATACAAAGAAAGACCAATAGCATCTAGAGCAAGACACATGCATGACAGAGACACTTGGCTAGACATTGAAATGCCTAAAATTAGATTTTTATACTTAGATCCATACAGACATGCTCATGGCTCCATTATAGTTGACAGAAGTCTAACAAACACAGCTGGAATCTAAAAACCAGTTTTATTCACCTTAGAGAAGACATTAAGGCTATGACTTCAACAGCAAATAAAACAGTTCCACAGCTTAGATACCTCCAACATCAGAAATCTTCGTGTGGTGACTGTAAGTGCTTTATTTCAGGAAGTCATCCTGACTGTTTCTTTGGTGCTCAGAGTTTTTGTTTCTGCCCTGTCCCAGTTTAAGCAGCTCATTGCCACATTTGTGGTTACAGAATCCAAAACCTAAAGAGCTTTTAAGACTACAGAGGGATCCAGTCTGAAAACCTTGCTTCAGATATGATTAACTCCATGTAAAGATTGTAGATCCTCACAGTTCAATCAGAGGTCTAGCTCCACTTTCTAAAACCTAGCTGACAGAAGAGATAAAAATCATGATTCTCTTATCAAGAAATAATTTAGTCAGTGCTATGACTCTATTGCCTCATGGTCAAGGCATTCACAGAAGTAACTTTCTTAAAGAAGTTATTTACTCTAGTGATTATACATTTTATTTTAACTGATCTCTCTTCGGAGACCATTTACAACCAATTCAATACAATTATTTTCTCCTCAGCTTTGTGGGAACAAAACGTGTTTTAAACAAAATTTCTTTCAGTCAGTCCTAGGCTTTCAGTCACTCATACCCACATACTCACAGACCCAGAGACACACACATGTCCAATAGTCTGGCAAGGATCATCTGTGTGTTAAATGGATGAAAGAATGATTTTAGTTGCAGATTCTTCACAATGTATCCTGGCTTCCTCTTTACTGGCGATAACAGGGAGGCTTTTGGACTGCTCATCAATGCGATGCAGATATGAAAAATTATTTTAGGGTGATTCTTGTTTTTCAGAATTTAATTTCACTTTCCAAGAATCTGAGACAATGTGTTGCTTGTTGTATTTGTTTCCTCATTTATGGTATCTTTAAAGTTACAGCCAGCTTTCCTGTTAGGATAAGAGGAATAGGAAAAATACATACAATATGGTGTATCTTTACTGCCATTCTCCTGTTGTCAGACCACAGACCCTCTGATCTTGGCAAAACCACATTCTTCACTCTTTGCCTGTTCATTTTTTGTCTGTTTTGTCCTTTGCTACCAACACAGCCTCTTCTTTTAGCTCTTGCTGTATTGTTTCTTATAGAGTCATGGAATGGTTTGGGTTGGAAGGGACTTCTAAAGGAAGTTGCTACAATCCCTCTGCAGCAAGCAGGGGACATCTTCAACTAGATCAGATTGCTCAGATTCCTGTCCTTTATTTATTCAGTGTTATAGGTTTGATAAGAAATGTTTTTCAGTGGTCTCTAATCCTCAAAAGAGATAAAACCAAATACATACTGAACCATAAATCATATATCAATAATTATACTCTGTCTTGAAGAGTTCCAAATTTAATGATTTAATTCCAGTCTTAGTACAGAAATGTTGTTGCTTGGTTTTTGGTTTTTTTTTTTTTTTTTAATGGGGAGACAACATAACCGTCACTGAAAGCTTTTAAGAACAGAATAGACAAACTTTGTCAAATGTGACAAAGCTGATCCTGCACTGCAGCAAAGGTAAAGACTAAATGACCTTCTGAGATCCTTTCCAGTCCTGTTCCCTATTGTTTTGTCGGTGTCATGTGTAAATTCTAACTATAAGATGCTGAAATTCCCATGTCTGCCAGGTAACATATAGAGAGAGTAATGTGTGTGTCTATATAAGTATACATATGCACACACAGTTTGCAAGTTAGTTGCTCTCAAGCTGTTGTTTTAAAAGAGAGATGAAAACCAAAGCTCTTTCTTATGTTACACTTTTCAGTAAGTGTAAGTCTCTATACAAATGAATCTAGAGTACTCTATTGATACAACAGTCCTTATATTGTATCTGGTTGAATTTTAATCTGAATATTTAAAACTTGCAGGCTTGAGAGCATAGAGTTTGCTCGATTTTAGATGTAATTAAGAAGT
>WAAB01021321.1:0-58326 GCA_013389865.1 Piaya cayana
ACCTTCCCTTGTTGGTTCATTAATCAGTTGTGCATCTGCCATGCCCCGTCCTGCTACGCCCCCTCTTGCCCTGACATGCCATCACCTGCCCTCTCCTGCCCTGCCATATCCCCTCCTGCTCTCCCCTTCCATGCTATGCCCTCTCCTGCCATGCCTTGCCCTGTGACGCCCTGCCATGCCTTCCCTTTTCCCCTCCCCTCCCCTCCCCTCCCCTCCAGTCTCCACGCCGGCTGTACCCGGCGGGGCGGAGGGAGCACTCGCCCAGTCCCCGCGGAGGAAGTGGCCGCGGCTGCGAGAGAAAACGAGGAAGCGGCGGCAGATCGCGGGGCGCAAGTCCGGCCCCTCTGCCGGCGCTGCGGAGCCTCCCTGCCCGCTTCGTCCCGACGTGCTGAGCCGCAGGGCGCGGTGAGTAGCGGATCCTCCCGCAGGTGTCGGGGGGAGGCCGGTTGGGAAGCGGGAGCACCCTAAGGGGGCACGCGTGTCCCGAGGGAGCTGCCGGCTGCGAAGCCGGGGCGAGACCGCCCCGTGTTGCAGTGTTGCGGGAGGTAAAGACCGCTCGGCTGGCGTTTGAGGAACTTTAGATTAAATCTAGAGTTTAAATTTAAAAAAGAGACTTATATCTTGATATATTATGGTGGTGGTAGGTTTTAAACAAAGCGTACCCAAAAGCAAGGCTTCTATCTGAGCAGCGCACAGTACGCCAGAGGTTTGATGCCTGACAAAATGTTTTGCCTTTCTTATTAAGCTTCCCTATTTTATTTCCAAGGAAACAACTGTAGTCTGTTATTGGAAGAGCTGAAAGTAGTTGAATACAACAGTCTGGATCATTGCTCTTCATTTAATGTTTTCTGCCAGTGTTGCTTAGTTTTCACAGAATCATAGAACAGCCAGGTTGGAAGAGAGCCGCTGGATCATCAAGTCCAACCATTCCTATCAAACAATAAACCCGGCCCATCAGCATCTCATCCACCCATCCTTTAAACACCTCCAGGGAAGGTGATTCAACCACCTCCCTGGGCAGCCTGTTCCAGTGCCCAGTGATCCTTTCATTGAATTTTTTTTCCGCTAATGTTCAGCCTAAACTTCCCCTGGTGGAGCTTGAGGCCATTCCCTCTTGTCCTGTCCCCTGTCACTTGGGAGAAGAGGCCAGCTCCTTCCTCTCCACAACCTCCCCTCAAGTAGTTATAGAGAGCAATGAGGTCTCCTTTTTTCACAAGGTTTTCTTCCTTGATGCTGTACTGTATAAACTTTGTGTTGACCAGATCGGTCTGAAGTGATACCATTTTGGACAAAAATGAGCAGTGTGTTTGTTAGGTGGCTCTGACTGAAGTAGAAGAGTGGCAAGTGCCTCCTTCAGTTGGGCCAAATTGCATGATATAGAATCATAGAATAGTTTGGGTTAGAAGGGACTTTAAAGATCATCTAGTTCCACTACCCCTTGCTGTGAGCAGGGAGAACTCCCACTAGTTGTTGTAAAATACTTCCATTTTAAAACAAAATTAATCCTTTTATGCGAATTAGCTGCTCTGGTTTGGGTTTTGGTTTGGGTTTGTTTGTTTGTTTCAATGCTCTTGTATCTTAGGCTTCTTTCATGCTCTTATTATCTACAGAAGGTTAGATCTCCACACTTGGGTTGAATCTGCAGCCTAATCCATGGTCACAGCCATCTGGTACAGAGCTGATATCGGCATGCAAATCCGTGTATTTTTGCAGTCTTGGAGGCCATAAACTGTAGCAGTGTAGAGTACGTTGAGGCAGTCCTCTTAGAGGAACTGTGACTTCTTTTTTTTTTCTTCATCCTTCTGTTAAGCACTGAGTGATAAACAAATAAGGAAGTTTGAATGTTCTTTGCATTGTGACAGTTATCCTGTGGGGGAAAAAGATTATCATGTGGTGAAGACAAGAGAATTTGAACTTAAGAATTTGGAATCAGTTAGAATGCTCAAAAATGGCTGAAATAGATAAAAGTGAAGAACTGCTTTGGTTTTCAGATTCACTTGAAATAACAGGAAAATTCTAAAAGAAATGCAATTGAAGTATTCTGCTTATGTTTCTTTTAAAAAGTACTGACAGTCAAAGCAGAGGTGAGCAATGCAGTTCTCGCATTTGCATGGTGCTGTTGTGCTGATACAAAAGCAGAATTTGATCTGAACTCAGAGGAAGACAAAAAATGAAATTTATTTTTAGAAGCAGCTAGCAGGTTATTTTGAGGCACAAAGTAACAGTTTAGAAAACTGATGGTAACATTGTAAGATTAACTTAAGCACCTTTGAATATACTAATGACAACAAAAATAATTGTGTAGGAGCATTTCCTTTTTNTTCCAATACACAGTATGTAGCTGAAAACAATAAGTCTGCTGTCATTGCTGGTTTGAATATTGTGACCCTAAGAAATTGTGTTTACACCTGAATCCACTGAAGACCAGTAGTCTTTTTCCAGCTTTACAGACTTTTGGATCAGTACCTCAGGATCAGTTGTGTGCACATTAGTCAGGCAGAATCTGCTTTCAGTTACATGTGTTTAGTTGCAGAACAACACATCTGAAAAGAGGAACTCATCTGGTTTTATATCACAGTTACAAGGAATACCACGCATGTCTTCAAGTGTGACTAACAGTTACAGAAAGAGCATTCCAATGAGCTACTTCTTTTTTATTTAACAGTAAACATGCTTAAGTGAGTTAGCCCACTGGGATGAAAGTACTTCTACCTGTGCTTTTTAAAACCTGAAGATAGTCTTGCAGGCATTTGTGAGCGCAAGTAGTAAGATTCTGTCATGAGAACAAAAACATCCTGCCTTGCAAGGATTTGTAGGGTCAGCTTCTGAATTCCTAGTTTAGGAAAAAACCAGCGTTTTGTTACAGGGAAACAGTTTCATAGTCTAATTTAACACCAGGTTTGCTTGTATTTGACAAAAGAAGATATGTTAGTGGGAGGAGGTGATGTTAGCTTACGTTGTGTCTCAGCTGCCACTTCTAAAAATGCTTTTACAGAGGAAAATTCCCGATATTTCTACCACTTTTACTGAGAAACATTATTAATTTCTACAGTTTAATGTAAGCCCTTTGATCGCTCTCATGAGAAAAAGAAGCCTTTGGCTTTGCCAGATCGTGCTCTGTTCTTGTGTACAGTAAAGGGTAGTACAATAAACTACTAAAGATATTTGTTTGCATTATGATAAAGATAATTTGATCACAAAGTTTTTGGTTAGTATTTGCATTTTTCTCCCCTGATTTAAGGTTTCAGCAGCAAGGTTATGTAGTTGATGTTGTCTAGCTTTTAATTTCATGGTGCGGGGTTGCGTATCATGGAGGCATACAGTTAAGCAGAAGAAAACCTTTTACCACTGACTTCTGCATTTCTTGTCATGGTTGTGGGGAAACATCACCATTGCAAGTGCATGCAGTGTGAAAGAGCCTGTATGTTCCAGCCTCAAAAGAAATTATTCCAAAATTTGCTGTAGGAAAGGATCTTAGCCTAGATTTGATAACTTGAAGCAAGAAAACATCTTTACTGTATGCAAAAAAACCCCTCCAAAACTAAGATTTTGTCAAGATAGACTCTAATATATGAAGTATGGGGAGAGTCAGTGAAGGAAGCAGCATTCATGTAGTTGTCTTTGACATAAAGTGTTACATTTTACTGCTGAATTTCACAGAATACATATTTTTGTAAATTGGATAATAGGATTAGACATCTTTTGAATCAGTGGATCATCTTGCAAGTTCCTGAGAATGATGACTTGAAATGAGTGTCAAGAGGAAGAATGCTGGGCTGAGCAGTTCTGGTCATTGCATACGTCAGGACACCTGAGACTGAGGAAGGTTATGTGTGACTATTCTTTCCTCACTTGTCATGCGCATTTGTGAGAAATCTCGTGCTGCCTCAGGTGAGTTGAATGGCTGTGTGACCGTCTTCATCCAGTGGATGTAACAAAGATTTAGTCTACATGTATTCCCACATGCAGCAGTGCAGGAAAAATAAATCAGTAGCAGTAAGAGTGAATTCAAACCAACTGGAGTCTGCTTTCTCTAAAGGACACAGAGCAGTATTTACTGGGAAGCAGTGGTGTGTTGAGGGAGTAGTGTTGGTAGTGTAAAATCAAGTTGCCTCTGACTCCCAACAGACAAGTTTCATCAAATAAAGGCAGCTTTTGATGTCCTGGTGTAGCAGCTATATGTAGCAATATTTACCGCTGGACCACTTAGCAATGTAACTATTGATGCTCTGCAGAGAACTGGACAAACTGAGGAAAATAGTGGGACTATGAGCTATTTTTTTTTTCCAGCCTGGTAGTTTTTCACACAAGAGCTAGGGAAATACTGCTTGTTGTCTGAGAACATGCTGAGCCCAGGTGCATCCTCTCTGTGCTCATACTGATAGATGAGCCTTGTCGAGAGTATTTTACTGATCCAGGTGCTGAAAATAGGCTTCTATGGGAGTGGGAGAGAAGGCTCGTGCCTCCATCTCTATTGCCTTTCTGGAATATTCTCATGTTTTGTGTGAGAGGTGAAGTTACAGCTAGTCTAAGTGGTCATTTGCTGGCTAATGTCAAGAGACTTTTCAATCCGCTCTTTATATTAATGAGAAGTAAGCTTTAACTGTACTGCTTGTTCTGAGGATACAGGGTGGTATGAGGAGAGGAGGGAGACTTGGTCTTTTCTGGACAGCTGATTCACTGATGTGCTGCTTGGTATGAGGAGTTTTCTCCAGTCTGCCTTTCTGATGTACACGCCCTCACAAAAGCTACTGAGGAAGAGGTGGTACTATTTTCTGAAAGTAACCGCTCTATGATCTGGCTTCTAATTAGAAAACTTGCATAGATTTTAAGAAACACTTCCTTAATGTTGGCGGTCTGACTGTGAGCTGGTATCATATCTTCCTTACAAAAAAATAAAATAAAAATGCTTGTCGTTGCTTCCATACCTCTGTGTGCATGAATTCTTTCTGAGTGTACTTGCCAGCAAGAGATGAGACGTTGTCATTTACAGTGCCTCTGTAACATAACATTAACCTTGCCATATCCTCCTTCCAGGAGCTTTTCAAAGAACAAAGTAACATAGTACTTTATAGTGTTCTTACAGACTTTAGGAAAGTGGCACTGAGGAGTCTTCATCAACTTTTTAAAAACTTGGCTCTTCTAGGAGTTTAAAAAGCGAGTTATTTTTGTACTGAAACAATTTCTCTACTTTTTATATAAAGCAGGATACTGCAGTGTTTCAGATGACAGGTAACCTTGGTCTGAGAGGAACATGACTCGTTTTGATAACTCACAGTGAGGCCAGTCTGTTGAGGCTTCCATTCAACAATGGGTTTTAATGATCCTAGAGATAGAACCATACATTTTAGAGAAACAAGTGAAGTATAATGGGATCCAGATGTTCTTGGTTTGTTTTTCACATAATACTATATGATTGCTTATAGTCACAGCTGAGAAACTGATAACGTTATCTGCATTTGTGGCCTCTAGAACAGGAACTAAGTAGAGACAGACAAAGCAGCACAAAGAAGAGTCCATGCCCTCATAGTAGCTTTGGAAATGTCAGTCTGCAGCAACTAAACAAGTAGATAAAAAAAGTTAAATGAAGATACTTATTGGAACCAAAAAAAGACAAGTATATGTTTGAAGTCTGCGCTTGGGTAAAACTAGTGTGTTTATTCCAAATTTTGAATGAAATGTGCCAGTTTGGCTTAGTCCTGTGATGACTTTCAGACTTAAAGATTGCTGTAATAATGTTCAGTTTCTGCTGGGATATCTTTCCTTTTCAAGGTGAAGGCATTACTTATCTTCCATCTTCCTTCTAGAACTGATGTTGCTTTAGTTCTGAGAGATGTCAGGTTTACCAGACATTTTGTTGCAATTAACACAAGAAATAAAACCCAAAGTTATGAATTGTGAATATACCCCTACTTGGGGTGTGATCGTTTTAATGAAACCAGTCTTTCTCAAACTGCCAGGCTGCAGGTTTTTTTAAAAATGCATTTAGAAATTGAACATGTATTAAAGGTTTTGTATTCCTGGGAAAAGAGGAACATTTGAGTTCACATTATTGTTGGTACAATATTCTGGTAGATCTGCCTCTGCTGGCAGGATGCTGGCCTCTTCTCCCAAGTGACAGGGGACAGGACAAGAGACAATGGCCTCAAGCTCCACCAGGGGAGATTTAGGCTAGACATTAGGAAAAAAAATTACCCAGAAAGGGTCATTGGGCACTGGAACAGGCTACCCATGGAGGTTGTTGATTCACCTTCCCTGGAGGTGTTTAAGGCATGGGTGAACAAGATGCTAAGGGGCATGGTTTAGTGTTTGATAGGAATGGTTGGACTCGATGATCTGGTGCATCTCTTACAACCTGGTTGTTCTGTGATTCTATGATTCTTTCTGAGTTGTGAAAAACAGTTGTCAGTAGTGAACCTTGCAAAAAAGAATTAATTTTTCTTAAAAGTTTAGCAATAGTTTGATGTGTCTCTTTTTTATTGTGTTATCTTCTCCATAACAGTTCTGTCATGACCATCTCTGCAAACAGTCCTCTGTAAGAACAAGAATACATTTTACCTGTAAATGGGCTACTGCAACATACTTAATGTCACTGAATCTTTAAACCTAAAACTATCCAGGCCATAGGGTAGGCAGTTCTATGTATTTTTAGTGATTCTCCTTGCAGGTAGGCTGATAGTATTTTTGCTTTGGTCTTCATGTATTTTCACTGGGTTTATAACTTCATTTTGCAGCTCACTCTGTGAAGCTAAAGTAGCTTCTTGGTACCTAGAGGAATTTTAGTTTTCCCTGTATTTCTGGAAAGGTACTAACCTTAAAACCAGAGAGGAACATTATATGTTAGGTAACTCAGCTCAGTAGTTTCTGAAGTATGCAGAGGTTGCTTTGGGCTCCTCAAGAACTACTCTTGTAATTGCACCCAAACCCACATTTTCTTTTAATCAGCATTGGGAAGAAACAGTTATCCCTGTACTCTTTGTAGTCACTGCAGAACCCACAGCTGGTGTTGCTGAAGGTCTGTCTGTGGCCAAAGAAGTTTATTCCTACCTTGTCACAGTGACAAAACAGGAGATTAGAAATGGTCTACCTAGAGTAAATTAAGTACTTTCCTTCAGATGTTAGCTCATCCCCAATGGTTCCATATTTTGTATGGTGCTTTAAAGTGTACAGATCACAGTAAAGCACTTTGCCCAGAAGGGAGCAGGCTTCCATGTAAATGATACCATCTGTTTTAAGGTAGAAATGCTTTCTTTGACAAGAGACATCCTTAGCTAGAGGCAATGGTTGCATATGTGACGGTTCCCTAGAAAAGAAGGCAAAGGAATGACTGGTATAGCATGGCAAGGATTTGGAAGGAAGTGTTGATATTTTTCTGAAGGGGCAAAAACTCCCCAGCAGAGGTCTTCAGCGCCCAAAGCTACCATATTCCCTATTTGTTCTCAGAAGGACTTAAATTAAGCTATAGTTCCATTAAAAAATATATCTCAGTGTTTAAAGCAGTGTAGTGATCCTTAAAGCATCGCAAGAAACCAGAAATATCGGAAAGAAAGGCAATGCTTCTCAAACCAAACTGCTATAAATTACTAAATGTAAGTTGGCACCCAAGACTGTTTTATCTGATAAAAGTGCTAAAGGGAGAGTCTAGTGTTGAAGCAATAATAAAAGTGAAATTTGCTTAAACACTAACAGATATGCTTTGTGTATGTGTCAGCATTGCCCCAGGAGTGTGTGCAGAACAACAGAAGAGCCTTTGGAGAAGAAAGATGGCATTTTTTAGGGTCTGAAGTGCAAGAAAAAAAATCCAAAAAACAGTGCAGTACAATGCTTAGATCACCATTAAAAAAGATGCAGAGAACAGAGGCAGGCTTTTGATTGCATGAGGAAAACTTCTCATGGAGTAACTGGACAAAATACATGAAAAAGGAGGCCCAAGCATGAGAAAGGGAAAGATTGCTGAAGGGTGTAAGCTAGAGATGCAGTAGGTGAAGACTGAGATACACCACCTTAGGGAGCAGTACAGAGGCCGGGCACTTCCCCCATGAAGGTCAGCCTACTGGAAGGAAAGTGTTGGTGATCCCGTGTATGTCACTTTGCCTGTTGTGGCACTACTAGACACATCTATCTTGGTATGATGAATGGGACATTGTTTGGAGATGTCACTGTTGATAAAAGTTGTAAAAACCATCACTGTTACCAGTTTAATAAAGGAAGATTTCAGATTTTTATTCAGGAGGTTAGAAATTTCATTGATCAAAACAAAAGTGTCCCAGTCAAACTCCAGTTTGTTTGAATGACTTTAGAAAATTGTATTCTGCTTTATTTCCTTCCCTAATGACTTACTTTTAAACATTTACTGTATACGTCCTTTATTTCTGCATAATTTTCTTATAAAAATGCCTCTCCTATGGCTTGGATAGAAATTAAATCTTCATGTTTATGCAGGAAGGTCGAAGTCATTTAAAGGTTGTCTGATTAATAAAATTAAGAACACCATTCAGCTGCCTAGACAAACTGAAAGGTGATTTTAAAGGTGAAGAAATGAGAACAGAACAAATTGTTTAAGTCCGTTTCATTTCTTGAAATACTATAAAAATGTAAAAATCTGCTTAAAATGTGAGGCAATAAGAATGCATTCATAATATCTTCAGGTGAATTATGTCAGGATTTACATCAGTTTGGAGTATACCATTAAGATTATACTAAACCATGAAAGCATCCAATTCTATGCATGCTTAATTCCTTTGAGCTTTTAGGTGTGTTACATAAAGTGCAAACATAGAAAAGAATCTCAGAATGAAAAATTGTAGTACTCCTCACAGAGGCACACAACTTGATTCCAAAAATCTTAATTAAACAAGAATTCTAGGAAAAAATACATATTCACATTGTGTCTCCATCCACATTCCTGTTTGGTCTTCATAGAAAGATTTGTACTCCTATTTATAATTCTTTTTTGTTAGAGTGCAGATCAGTAACACTATGCTCACTGCTATGCAAACCTTTCAGTAAAACAATTGTTCAACCTTTACCCTTTTATGAATGTAACAGATAGAAGAGAAGCAATCTAAGAGTAATATGGCAAGCACAAATTTGTTCTGATGCTTTCCAGGTGAGTTTTTGTGACTTTTGCTCTTCTAAGAACGTAAGAATATTCCACTTCCCTGCATGCATGAGATATGTGAGATACTAAGTTATTCTGTTATGTTTGGAGTCCCCACTGTCTGCAACACTGATGAGGAAGCCACCTGAGGGGAAGTAGGTACCTAGTTTTCCTACGTGTTTGCATAATGTTTTCTTCTTTCACGTAAGACAAACATGGTATTTGCTTGCATTTGTATCTTCCTTAAAAGTCAAATTTAATGGATAAGTAAGGAGTTGCACTTTAGACCCACTTCTACTGTTACACTCAAGTGCAACTCTTGGGTAACCAGCTGCACCTCCTTCAGCCCTCTCAAGGGTGAAACGTTATATTCATCCCTTTGGGGATTTAATTTCCATCTTATAGCCTCACATTAACTGCGCAGACTTGACAAACTCAGTGTTATTTGTCTGCCAAAGGAATTAGGCAAGAGGAAAAGTGTGAATCCAAATACTTTTTTTCTACTGTAACGCGGCGAGGGCCAGAGAGCTTCACGAACAAATCAACATGATTTCAAATGAAGTCCCCTTTATTGAGGGTTAACCCGTTTATATAGGGCAAGCAGGCCAGAAACATCAGGTAGACTCTCATTGGTCACTACCCTAGCAACCAGCCTCTCATGGCAACCGCCCATCCCAAAATCTCCCTGGCCCAGCAGGCCTGAAAAGCTCTTGGCCCCTTGCAAACCACTCTATTAACATAACACAACAGAGCCATCAAAACTCCAAGCCCCGCCCTGCCAGGATACTTAGAAAAACAATCCCAACACTACTGCGTTAGTGATCCTAGAAAAGTATTAAACTCCTTATAGGAAGGCAAGATTTTGAAACTCCAACCAAAGAGAAGAGCCATCTCAAACTCAGAAATCCTTCAAATCCTTCAAATTCTTAGTCTTAATTATTTGAGCTTTGAACTTCTCCCTTTTTATGTTTTGAAGAATTAAGAGTTCCTAACCACTGCCACTGCTATTTCATCTATATTGCAAGCGCCGTTAGGTAGTTAGGTAGATGCCTAAAGCATCCAGGTGAAGGGAGGAATCCAGAGATGTCACTTGCATTGTTCTCATTACAATGAGATGTGAATAACTAGGGGATAGGCAGCATGACTAAACATAGAAAGTGTTACTTTTTCTGTCACATTTTGGCCCAGCTGAGAAGCACATATGTCAATAGCTTCTAGAAGCTGAAGAAAAGTACTTAAATTTGTTGTTGCTTTTTGGGAGGTCTTACACTAGTAGTTAATGGATGAGGAGAAAGATGAGGGTACTTGAGTTGGTGCTTGTGAGAATTTTGGAACATGGAGCAAGTGTGACTAACAGAAGGAGCCTGGCTTATTGCTTAGATGTTGTAGTGTATGAATTCATAGGACTCTAGGCTTTGTTCACAGAGCAGCTTGCTCTTTCAGGGAGACCTTTGTGTGCTGTTCATTAGTTGGAGCTGAAAAAGAGGGCTTGCATGAAAGATAGTTTTTCCTTTTTGCAATCTTCTAGACAATATCTGCTGCTAAAAATTGGGTCTGACAGAATGAAGAATGGTTGAACCACTTGCCTGAATTCTCTGCCCCTGTCTTCATGGTACTGAGTTACTCACTGTGCTTTGCTTATTTGCTGATAGATTTACAGGATGGAGGAGTTTGTTTTTATGTCAAAGAGTACGAAGAGGAGGATGGAACCTGGTCTGTTTTTAAATACCTATACAGGATGAATCTCAATGGCTTCTACATCAACCAGTATCTTTAAAGGCCTTTTATTTCTATTCCTTTGCCATGTTTAAATACAACTTAAAAAAACAAAAACAAAACCGAAAACTTATCAACCTCAGCTTCACAGACTCCCTTGCACAACAGATATGAAGCTCTGCAAGTGGAACCAAACCTCAATGAGGATGATGGGTCCTACAACCTAGGAATGTTCACTATGTTAAGACACACTAAGCCTTCCATTAAAACAGGCTCCTTTTAGAGGCAGGTTATAGTCAGAGGGGTCTCCCTTCTAAAGGGAACAGAAGGACCAATCTGCAGATGAGATCCATTACACAGGGAAGTTTGCTACCTTCCTGGGGCCTTGGTTAGAGATGTAGAGAGAAAATGACCAACTCTGGTCCAGCCAATGGATTATTATCCTCTGTTGATTTTTCAGTTTGGTAGTAACAAAATCCCAGTGAGAAATTTGAGAGCAATTAAAAGAGATTTCAGGGCCTGGAAATAGCACTCCATTTTCTGAGGGACAGTAAAGCTGGCAAAGACCCTTGGTGTGCCACCTCACAGGAAGTGAGGAATAGCACTTCAAATGATACCACAGAAGGGTTAGAAAATTTAGTGAGTAGTTGTTTAGGAACTAAGCCTGTTCCACTTAGGAGCATAGCAGGATCAGAAGCCCAGCTGAAGTACATCTACACCAATGCACACAGCACAGGCAATAAACAAGAGGAACTAGAAGTTATTGTAGGGCAGGAAGACTATGATGTAATTGCCATCACTGAAATGTGGTGGGAAGATTCACATAACTGGAGTGCTGCTGTGGCTGGCTACAGAATCCTCAGGCAGGATAGGTGAGGAAGGAGAGGTGGTGGGGGAGCCCTGTGTGTTAGAAAGAGTTTCAACAGCCTCAAACTCATTGGCAGTTGAATGTTTATGCACAAAAATCAGCGATGCACCTAATAAGGCACATATCATGGTGAGAATCTGCCATAGACTACCCAACCAGGATGAGGAGGCTGGCGAGTTAGTCTACAAGCAACTGGGAGAAGTCTCACAATTGCTACCCTTGTCCTTGTGGGAGACTTAACTTACCACCTGTCCACTGGAAGTATAATACAACATAGAGGAAACAGTCTAGGACATTTCTGAAGAGTGTGGAAGACAACTGCCTGACACAACTGCTGAGTGGGCTGACGAGCGGAGGTGCCCCACTGGACCTGCTGTTCATGATCAGAGAAGAGCTTATGGGAGTTGTGATGGTTGGAGGATGCCTGGGACATAGTGAACATCAGATGGTACAATACTCAGTTCTAGGGGAGGTGAAGTGGAGGGTCAATAGAACAAACCACCTTGGACTTTGGAGGGCAGATTTTGGTCTGTTCAGAAGGCTGGTTGATAAGTTCCATCGGAGACAGTCATAGAATCATAGAATCACCAGGTTGAAGAGACCCACTGGATCATCGAGTCCTTCCATTCCTAGATAATGCACTAGGTAATAGTTTTCAGCATATTTCATTGAAATATAACAAAATATTTGCATAGCACTATTACATAAATGGGAGCTGACTGGAGGCAGAGCTCATTTGGAAATAGGATGTGAAAATTCATTTAAAATGAAAGAATATGGAAGCTTGCCTTTATGGTAGTAGATTGATCACAGAGAGTAGCTAATGACTCCCAACAAATATATCTCCTCAGCTACTGGATCAGTTTTCCCTGCTTGGCTGCTGCCCTGTGCACTCTCCTGCATGTGCCGGCTCCCGCTCCTTAAGGAGGACAGGGATGCCTTCCAGCCCAGTGCTACTGGTTTTAACAAAACCCTGCCTGTAGGTGTTAGCAAAATCCTAATTTCTTGGAGCAAACTGGAGCTGCCAGCTCTGACCTGGCCTGGGAAAGCTGGGAGACCATGAGGAGTGTGCACAGGGTGCGATGGAGCAGGAAGAGGAGGAGGACGGGAAGGGCTGCATGGCTCCAAGATAAATGCTAGGGTTTAATATCCATCTCTAGATGCTAAAGCAGATTGAAATGAAGCAACTGCAAAGCTGCAGATGAGAGATGGGGAAATTAATAATTTCATAGTAATAGTAGTAATGAGTGGCTGTGCCAGTGCTAATTAGTTTGGAGCCCTCTCTCCAACTTTGGAGTGTGTGTGGAGCATCCTTAAGGGCAAAGTAGCCCACAAGGGCTGGATGCTCTTTAAGAAGGAATTCCTGGTGGCACAAGAACAAGNAGGCCTTTTATTTCTATTCCTTTGCCATGTTTAAATACAACTTAAAAAAACAAAAACAAAACCGAAAACTTATCAACCTCAGCTTCACAGACTCCCTTGCACAACAGATATGAAGCTCTGCAAGTGGAACCAAACCTCAATGAGGATGATGGGTCCTACAACCTAGGAATGTTCACTATGTTAAGACACACTAAGCCTTCCATTAAAACAGGCTCCTTTTAGAGGCAGGTTATAGTCAGAGGGGTCTCCCTTCTAAAGGGAACAGAAGGACCAATCTGCAGATGAGATCCATTACACAGGGAAGTTTGCTACCTTCCTGGGGCCTTGGTTAGAGATGTAGAGAGAAAATGACCAACTCTGGTCCAGCCAATGGATTATTATCCTCTGTTGATTTTTCAGTTTGGTAGTAACAAAATCCCAGTGAGAAATTTGAGAGCAATTAAAAGAGATTTCAGGGCCTGGAAATAGCACTCCATTTTCTGAGGGACAGTAAAGCTGGCAAAGACCCTTGGTGTGCCACCTCACAGGAAGTGAGGAATAGCACTTCAAATGATACCACAGAAGGGTTAGAAAATTTAGTGAGTAGTTGTTTAGGAACTAAGCCTGTTCCACTTAGGAGCATAGCAGGATCAGAAGCCCAGCTGAAGTACATCTACACCAATGCACACAGCACAGGCAATAAACAAGAGGAACTAGAAGTTATTGTAGGGCAGGAAGACTATGATGTAATTGCCATCACTGAAATGTGGTGGGAAGATTCACATAACTGGAGTGCTGCTGTGGCTGGCTACAGAATCCTCAGGCAGGATAGGTGAGGAAGGAGAGGTGGTGGGGGAGCCCTGTGTGTTAGAAAGAGTTTCAACAGCCTCAAACTCATTGGCAGTTGAATGTTTATGCACAAAAATCAGCGATGCACCTAATAAGGCACATATCATGGTGAGAATCTGCCATAGACTACCCAACCAGGATGAGGAGGCTGGCGAGTTAGTCTACAAGCAACTGGGAGAAGTCTCACAATTGCTACCCTTGTCCTTGTGGGAGACTTAACTTACCACCTGTCCACTGGAAGTATAATACAACATAGAGGAAACAGTCTAGGACATTTCTGAAGAGTGTGGAAGACAACTGCCTGACACAACTGCTGAGTGGGCTGACGAGCGGAGGTGCCCCACTGGACCTGCTGTTCATGATCAGAGAAGAGCTTATGGGAGTTGTGATGGTTGGAGGATGCCTGGGACATAGTGAACATCAGATGGTACAATACTCAGTTCTAGGGGAGGTGAAGTGGAGGGTCAATAGAACAAACCACCTTGGACTTTGGAGGGCAGATTTTGGTCTGTTCAGAAGGCTGGTTGATAAGTTCCATCGGAGACAGTCATAGAATCATAGAATCACCAGGTTGAAGAGACCCACTGGATCATCGAGTCCTTCCATTCCTAGATAATGCACTAGGTAATAGTTTTCAGCATATTTCATTGAAATATAACAAAATATTTGCATAGCACTATTACATAAATGGGAGCTGACTGGAGGCAGAGCTCATTTGGAAATAGGATGTGAAAATTCATTTAAAATGAAAGAATATGGAAGCTTGCCTTTATGGTAGTAGATTGATCACAGAGAGTAGCTAATGACTCCCAACAAATATATCTCCTCAGCTACTGGATCAGTTTTCCCTGCTTGGCTGCTGCCCTGTGCACTCTCCTGCATGTGCCGGCTCCCGCTCCTTAAGGAGGACAGGGATGCCTTCCAGCCCAGTGCTACTGGTTTTAACAAAACCCTGCCTGTAGGTGTTAGCAAAATCCTAATTTCTTGGAGCAAACTGGAGCTGCCAGCTCTGACCTGGCCTGGGAAAGCTGGGAGACCATGAGGAGTGTGCACAGGGTGCGATGGAGCAGGAAGAGGAGGAGGACGGGAAGGGCTGCATGGCTCCAAGATAAATGCTAGGGTTTAATATCCATCTCTAGATGCTAAAGCAGATTGAAATGAAGCAACTGCAAAGCTGCAGATGAGAGATGGGGAAATTAATAATTTCATAGTAATAGTAGTAATGAGTGGCTGTGCCAGTGCTAATTAGTTTGGAGCCCTCTCTCCAACTTTGGAGTGTGTGTGGAGCATCCTTAAGGGCAAAGTAGCCCACAAGGGCTGGATGCTCTTTAAGAAGGAATTCCTGGTGGCACAAGAACAAGCAGTTCCCATGTGCTGGAAAATGAGCTGGTGGGGAAGAAAAATGGCCTATCTGAGTAGAGGGCTCTGGGTGGATATCAAGAACAGAAGAAAATAAATGAAATTTGGAAGAAGGACCAGGCATCTCGGGAGGACTACTGGATTGGAGTGAGATCATGTAGAGGTAAAATCAAAAGGGCTGAAGGGCGAATTCTCTGAAAGATAATATTAATAACAAAAGGAGGGCTAAGGAGAATCTCCATCCTTTACTGGACCACAGAAGGGACATTAGTGACAAAGGATAAGACTGCCATCTTTGCCTCAGTCATTAATAGTAAGGTAAGATCTACCCTGGGTACTCAACCTGGTGAGTCAGTAGACAGGGATGAAAAGCAGAACAAGGCTCTCTTGATAAAAGAGGAAATGATTAGAGACCTGCCACGCAAATTAGATAATCATAACTCTATGGACCCAGATGAAATCTACCCAAGGGTATTAAGGGAGCTGGTGGAGGTGCTTACCAAAACCCTTCCCATCATCTACCAGCAGTCCTGGCTGACTGGGGAAGCTCCACTGGACTGGAGGCTGGCAAATGTTTCACCCATTNCAGGCAGGATAGGTGAGGAAGGAGAGGTGGTGGGGGAGCCCTGTGTGTTAGAAAGAGTTTCAACAGCCTCAAACTCATTGGCAGTTGAATGTTTATGCACAAAAATCAGCGATGCACCTAATAAGGCACATATCATGGTGAGAATCTGCCATAGACTACCCAACCAGGATGAGGAGGCTGGCGAGTTAGTCTACAAGCAACTGGGAGAAGTCTCACAATTGCTACCCTTGTCCTTGTGGGAGACTTAACTTACCACCTGTCCACTGGAAGTATAATACAACATAGAGGAAACAGTCTAGGACATTTCTGAAGAGTGTGGAAGACAACTGCCTGACACAACTGCTGAGTGGGCTGACGAGCGGAGGTGCCCCACTGGACCTGCTGTTCATGATCAGAGAAGAGCTTATGGGAGTTGTGATGGTTGGAGGATGCCTGGGACATAGTGAACATCAGATGGTACAATACTCAGTTCTAGGGGAGGTGAAGTGGAGGGTCAATAGAACAAACCACCTTGGACTTTGGAGGGCAGATTTTGGTCTGTTCAGAAGGCTGGTTGATAAGTTCCATCGGAGACAGTCATAGAATCATAGAATCACCAGGTTGAAGAGACCCACTGGATCATCGAGTCCTTCCATTCCTAGATAATGCACTAGGTAATAGTTTTCAGCATATTTCATTGAAATATAACAAAATATTTGCATAGCACTATTACATAAATGGGAGCTGACTGGAGGCAGAGCTCATTTGGAAATAGGATGTGAAAATTCATTTAAAATGAAAGAATATGGAAGCTTGCCTTTATGGTAGTAGATTGATCACAGAGAGTAGCTAATGACTCCCAACAAATATATCTCCTCAGCTACTGGATCAGTTTTCCCTGCTTGGCTGCTGCCCTGTGCACTCTCCTGCATGTGCCGGCTCCCGCTCCTTAAGGAGGACAGGGATGCCTTCCAGCCCAGTGCTACTGGTTTTAACAAAACCCTGCCTGTAGGTGTTAGCAAAATCCTAATTTCTTGGAGCAAACTGGAGCTGCCAGCTCTGACCTGGCCTGGGAAAGCTGGGAGACCATGAGGAGTGTGCACAGGGTGCGATGGAGCAGGAAGAGGAGGAGGACGGGAAGGGCTGCATGGCTCCAAGATAAATGCTAGGGTTTAATATCCATCTCTAGATGCTAAAGCAGATTGAAATGAAGCAACCGCAAAGCCGCAGATGAGAGGTGGGGAAATTAATAATGTCATAGTAATAATAGTAATGAGTGGCTGTGCCAGTGCTAATTAGTTTGGA
This sequence comes from Piaya cayana, assembly GCA_013389865.1. NCBI lineage: Eukaryota > Metazoa > Chordata > Aves > Cuculiformes > Coccyzidae > Piaya > Piaya cayana. Next base: position 17,125 of record WAAB01021321.1, read on the forward strand.
GCCCTCTCTCCAACTTTGGAGTGTGTGTGGAGCATCCTTAAGGGCAAAGTAGCCCACAAGGGCTGGATGCTCTTTAAGAAGGAATTCCTGGTGGCACAAGAACAAGCAGTTCCCATGTGCTGGAAAATGAGCTGGTGGGGAAGAAAAATGGCCTATCTGAGTAGAGGGCTCTGGGTGGATATCAAGAACAGAAGAAAATAAATGAAATTTGGAAGAAGGACCAGGCATCTCGGGAGGACTACTGGATTGGAGTGAGATCATGTAGAGGTAAAATCAAAAGGGCTGAAGGGCGAATTCTCTGAAAGATAATATTAATAACAAAAGGAGGGCTAAGGAGAATCTCCATCCTTTACTGGACCACAGAAGGGACATTAGTGACAAAGGATAAGACTGCCATCTTTGCCTCAGTCATTAATAGTAAGGTAAGATCTACCCTGGGTACTCAACCTGGTGAGTCAGTAGACAGGGATGAAAAGCAGAACAAGGCTCTCTTGATAAAAGAGGAAATGATTAGAGACCTGCACGCAAATTAGATAATCATAACTCTATGGACCCAGATGAAATCTACCCAAGGGTATTAAGGGAGCTGGTGGAGGTGCTTACCAAAACCCTTCCCATCATCTACCAGCAGTCCTGGCTGACTGGGGAAGCTCCACTGGACTGGAGGCTGGCAAATGTTTCACCCATTTACAAAAAGGGCCAGAGAAGGGATCCAGGAAACTACAGGCCTGTCAGTCTGACCTCAGTGCCAGGGAAGGCCATGGAGCAGGTCATTTTGAGTGCTATCACACAGCACACACATGACAATCGTGTGATCAGACCCACTCAGCATGGGTTTATGAAAGGCACATCCTGCCAAACTAACCTGATCTCCTTCTACGACAAGGTGACATGCTTGATGGATGGAGGAAGGTCTGTATATATAGTGTACCTGGACTTTAGTAAAGCCTTCGACACCTTTTCTCACAGTATTGCACTTGAGAAACTGGTGACCATTAGCCTGAACAGGTGCACCCTCTGCTAGGTAAAAAACTGGCTGAATGGCTGAGCCCAAAGAGTCGGGGTAAATTGAGTTAAGTCCAGCTGGAGGCTGGTCACAAGTGGTGTTCCCCAGGGCTCAGTGCTGGTTCCAGTCCTGTTAAATATCTTTATCAGTGACTTGGATGAGGGGATGGGATGGGATGCACCCTTACTAAGTTTGCAGACAGCACAAAGCTGGGAGGAACTATTGCTCTGCTTGAGGGTAGGGGGCCTCTACAGAGGCATCTGAACAGCCTGGACCACTGGGATGAAGTTTAACAGAGTCCTGCACTTGGGACACAAAACCCCCATACAGGGCTGCAGACTAGGGAAAGAATGTCTGGAAAGCTGCCTTGCAGAGAAGGACCAGGGAGGGAGGTTGGTTGACAGCTGACTGAACATGAGCCAGCAGTGTGCCCAAGTGACCAAGGAAGCAAATACCATCTTGGCTTGTATCGGAAATGACGTGGCCAACAGGACCAGGAAAGGGTTTCTGCCCTTCTACCCCGCACTGATGAGATTGCAGCTTGAGTACTGTGTTCAGTTTTGGGCCCCTCACTATGAGAAAGACATTGAGCTCCTGGAGCACATCCAGAGAGGAACAATGAAGCTGGTCAAGGGACTGGAGAACAAGTTTTACAAGGAGCAGCTGAGGGAACTGGGGTTGTTTAGCCTGGAGAAGAGGAGGCTGAGGGGAGACCTTATTGCTCTCTACAACTACCTGAAAGGAGGTTGTAGAGAGGTGGATGTTGATCTCCCACGTGACAGGTGATAGGACAAGAGGAAATGGCCTTTATCTGTGTCAGGGGAAGTTTAGGTTGGACATTAGGAAAAAATTCTTCACAGAAAGGGTTATGAAGCACTGTCTGCCCAGGCAGGTCACCATCCTTGGGAGGTGTTTAAAAGATGGGTAGATGAGGTGCCTGGGGACAGGATTAGTAGTTGACAGATATGGTTGGACTTGATGATCTCAAAGGTCTTTTCCAACCTAATGATTCCATGATTCTATGGTTGTGTACATTGCTCAGTAGGAAGCAAGCAGCCCTTAAAAGAAAGCTCTTCGGCAACAGTTAAATTTTTATATTTTATATCAGCAGTGTACAGAGGTGGCATTTCTGAGGGACTTGTTTTAGTTAAGTGTTGACTCAAGTCCACGAACTCTAATTGCATTAATAAAGGTAACTATTGAATGTAGGTATGATATCCATAACTCATCTGAGAGAAAGGAACATACAAAACTGAATTTGTCAAAACCATTACCCTTTACCTACAGAGTTGAATCTGACTGTTCAGGATAACAGGTTATTCCCTTCTAGCATAAAATGTATCATAATGAGCTTTAAAGAAAATTGAAGAACTGCAGTCAGTGGATAGTAGGAGACGCCAGACCAATATGATATGTGAGGTCAGACAGCTAAGGATCACTAAAATTTAAGCTCCAATAAGAAGGAAGGAGGACCTGTCTGAATCATGAGCGTGCAGGCTAGGAGTCTCCAGGAACGAACACACTGTATCTTAGTTACAACTGGGCATGTTTCAGCTTCAACCTTACTGCCACCTATCCACAGGTGACCCCAAAGATGTGGCTACACCTTTTGTAATTGTACTTGAACTATTTTCAAGTCTAATAATTTGATAACAATAGCACTGCTAGAAGAGCATTATGAGACTCAACACTGTCTAATTTTTTGAGGATTTAATCAGATTTCCAGGTCAAAGTTTTAAGCCCCAGTTAATGTCCTGAGGTACCATCTTCTTTGCTTTCTGTGTTTGAGATGAGTAATTCAATTTAACTTGCTATTCCTATACACTGTTCCTCCTTCAGAGGGTGGTTTAGAACATCTTTTAGAAAGAGTAGGGAAATTTTACTCAGAGGCTTTTGGTCCTGTTGCCATGCACACATATCAGTTCTGTTTTGTGTGTGTGCTGTGACTTCTTAATGAATCGATGTGCGTTTTTCTCAACATTTTTTGACATTTTTCTGCATTCCATTTGTGGAAACCTATCTTTGTCTTTGTCTGGTGTGGTCAAAATTGTCATTTTTGCATAGTATTTTATGCAAAACGAGTTTGGTGGTGGCTTTCTTCTGCACTGCTTTCTTCTGTGTTCTCAGTTACAGCTTTCCTTTGTAATTAATAAACAAAAGATATATTATTTACATAATTAATCTGGGTTAAGTGAATGATTTCTCAGAACTGAGACACTTAAATGGGAAAGAGGGAAATTTTGTTAACAAAAATCCAGAAAGATTAACTGGAGCATAGTATGTGATCTTATACCAGTGATCTTTGGCTGCAAACTGTATGAGTAATAAATAACATGCAGCATACATCTGTCTTTCGTAGAGCTGCAGTAGCCCTGCAGTTTGATGTCTTCCTACTTTGGGAAGGGGGAGAAGACCAGAAGATCTGCATACATGTGGTTTGTCCTGACTATGTCCTGCTAGTTTTCTGTACTGTTTGAGCCTTATTAATTTGACTTGTGTGTTCTCCCCTACTCCCTTCCCCACATGGTTTTTTTTTTCACATATTCACAAAGCAGCATAGGAGTTTCTCTGCTGTTGCTTGACCCAAGCACGAAAGACAGCAAATCATCTGTGGTCCACTGATGGACCATATCTGAACTGACCACTATGCACACCACAGCTCTGCTTGCTGCTGAGCTGCCAGGAGAAATGTCAGCCTGTGAAGCACTTGTGTGTCAAAGAACACCTGTTCCTCAGTTGCAGCTTTGCTCAATGGACCCTCCCTTTGTACATGGTCTTCCATGAAGGCATCTCCACATTTTGGACAGCTGCAAGCCAAGAGATCTATTAACCCCATTCACATACATCCAGAAATATTTAATGCTGATTCCACAGGCTGCTGCATGGCTTCCCAAAATTGTACCCTTTGTTTAACTGTGAAGGCCACATTGTCTTTACTGCTATGTATTCTGCACAGCAATAGAAACAGGAACTGAACCTCTGATCCTTTTATCCACATTTAGTAAAGGTAATGGAAGATAGGAAAAGACGGCTGCAGTAGACTAAATAAAACACAGATAACAGTATTTTGTAAATGAATGCTCATGGATTTAATATTCAGTATGTGTATATACATTTCACTTAATGTATATCCGTTGGAAAAAAAAAATACAAGATGTACAGTCATGTAAATACAAAGAAACAATAGATTTTCCATTTATGTACTTGCAGAGTTGCTCTCTTAGCCTTAATTCTGTGTAGTACACAACAAATAACACTGGCTGTCACCTATTTCCTATGCTTGAGAGCATTTCAATATCAAGTTATCACAACTGAACTTAAAAGACAAGGAAGTAAAAATTTTGGCAATTAATTTGTGAGATACTTCCTAAAGAAAAGTTTAATAACAGACAAATAATATAAAAATAAGCACACATTGCTAGCTTTTTCAGCATTCCATGTGTTCTCTGAATAATTTTTCAGATGACAAAGTCATTTTACAGGTGCACAGACAATAGTACTTGGTAGGATTTTTCTTTTCTTTCTAGACTGAAAGAAGATGTTGAACTCCTCCTAAATGGATTTCCTTCCTTCTTATGCCCCTAAACTATAGATGTATCAGTGTTTGGCCAGTCCTAATTTAAAAGTGTTTGAACTGCAGAAGCATTTGGAGGAGAAAGTATATGAAAAACTCATGATGTTGCAGGAAACCATCACTTGACTGGTGAACTTTCAGTTACCTAAGTTATTGCAGTTGTGGACCACTTCATCGTACAAAGAAGAGCTTGCACATTCTCTTGCAAGAATACAGGTCTCATTGATGTCAGATTATTAGTTCCTTATCTACTTAAATGTTATCAGCAGGTAGCTAGGTTGCTCTTCCCAGTACCTATTAGATAGTCATTTAAATGTTGCTAATATAAATAGTAAACCAAATTCAGCATTTGTGTTCTGATGTCTCCTCTTCAGTAACTATAAAGAGAAAAATGTTCCAGCACAATACCTAGATGTCTAGGCAGTGTTTTAATGAAAATAAATTTCTCTAACAGTGTAGGTTAGAGGCTGGCATAAGTCAAGGAAGACAGGAAAATAGAACAAAAGTATTCCAGTAGCTACAACTTGTGTCTTTGTGCTTATATTTTTTAAAATGTATATTAATATATATAAAATAATATGATCTCTTATGTATGATGTCTATTAAATATACGCAAGATTTTTAAAAATTAAATTAAGAATAAAAGAATTGAAGCCATTTACCTTATATTCACCATTATTCTTTAGAGATGCTAAATTTTATTCTCTTCTTTATTTTTGTTGACAGTATGCCTTTGTATTATTTCAGTAAAAGCTGGCTGGAATGAAAATTGCTCAAAAAGACACTGTCACTTTTCCCCACCGCCATTAAAAAAAAATGTGGTAAATCTATGTGGAGAGGAATGTTAACTATTTTAATAGAGGATTTCTGTCAATACTCAGCCCACCTACTAGCATAAGCCACATTCATAAGCAAAATTATAATGGCACAATACTAAAATGAAAAAAACATTCTCACTCAGTCTTTCTTATGTAATCATATCCTTTTATTTAGAAACACCTCAAAACCATTGTAAAAGGATGGATTGAGGTGTTCAGGCAAGTGAGAATGTCAGGACCTCCTTATAGCTAGGTAAGGGAGCAGAGGGGGAGAGAGTTAAAGGAAATTTCTGCAGTTAACAGGAACCTTTAATGCTACTATATAACAAGGGAAAGCTTTCTTTTGGGATTTAGACAAGTTCCAACAAAGTAAAAATAAAAATGTCATCTTCATCCCCAATTCTTTTAAAAAAATATATCGCTGGTATGCCACTTGTGAACTGCCATATTACTGATTTATCCTCTTTCTTTCAGCTGATATTCATGTCTCTGTCTTTGTTTTTCAGGTATAGAATATTAAGTTGGCTGCTTGGAAAAGAAAAAAAAAAACATGGCTTCCAACACAGCAAACCCTGCTAACCATTTGCCATACTTCTTTGGCAATATTACACGTGAAGAAGCTGAGGAGTATCTCATGCAAGGAGGAATGATTGATGGACTATACTTGCTCCGTCAAAGCCGGAATTACCTGGGGGGCTTTGCTTTATCTTTGGCCCATTTAAAGAAGGTTCATCATTATACAATTGAGAGAGAGCTGAGTGGCTCATATGCTATTGCAGGAGGCAAGTCTCATGCCAGCCCTGCTGAGCTCATTCACTATCACTCAGAGGAAGCAGATGGCCTTGTTTGTCTACTGAGAAAACCTTTTAACCGACCGCCAGGCGTCGAACCCAAAACAGGACCGTTTGAAGATTTAAAAGAGAACCTCATTAGAGAGTACGTCAAACAAACTTGGAATTTGCAGGTAAATCAAAGCTGGTTTTGCCATAAAGTGGTCACTGAGTTAGGAGAAAAAAAGACTGCAATGTTGGTTTCCACATGTTGCTGCTGCTATGTATTATTATTTCGTAATGGAATCATAGCTTTTGGGGTTTTGACTAGGGCTGGGATGTTGGTTCTCCCATGATACATGCAGTAACTTGTCCATAAGTGAAGTTCCCTGAAGTTTTGCAAAACTTATGGATTTTATGATGTCTTGAACTAAGATAGGTTCATCTACATTTGCACTAACCTGTGTCATGAGATTTCTGTATGCATCAAAAATTAATAGATGTAATAAACAAGATGCAGAAATTGTTTGATTGCTTTTCATTTTGAATTTTTATTGGCTGATGTGCAGACATGCTTGGTGATATGGTAACTTGTTTTAATCCTCCACTCTTAGCTGGCCTTGGGAGTTTGCCTGTTGTGTTTTTATTGCAGAAGACAGTTTGACTATTGTGCTCTATTTTGGCACTCTCTAGGGCTATGCTCTTGAACAAGCTATCATTAGTCAAAAGCCTCAGCTGGAGAAGTTGATTGCCACTACAGCCCATGAGAAGATGCCATGGTTCCATGGGAGGATATCTCGGGAAGAGTCAGAACACCGTATCCTGCTTGGGTCAAGAAACAATGGAAAATTTCTGTGAGTGCTTTTTCTTGGGATATTGCTGTTTGCCACCAGTGTTACTACACAGTTGCCTTGAACAGATGTCAAGTAAGAGCATGTCCTACAAGATGGATTATTCACAGTGAGAGTGCCAAGTCCAGCTTGGTATTCATGACATAACCATTCCTGTACTAAGCGTCTCCAAGATTAGGTTTCCACTTAGCTAAAGATGGGAAACTATAGCAAAAAACATGAGTTGTTATTTTTTTAATGAAGTACTAGGTTTAATTCTAAAGGGAACATCAGAGAAACTCAATACCAAGAAAAATTCACTGAACACTTTCTTAAAACTGTTAAGCAGTAGTAGGTGACTGTGGTAGGTTAACCTTGGCCCACCCAGCCACTGTCTGATTTCCCCTCCTCAACAGAACAGAGCAAGAAAACAGATGGAAAAGCACAGGGAGAAAATGAAGACAGGGAGATCATGTACCACTAACCCTTACAGGCAAAACAACCTCCACTTAGGGAAAAACAGTTTAGTTCAAATTGAGTTGGACAGTAAGAAACAAAGACAAAAACATTTAAAAAAGCACCTTCCTCTCAGATCCCATACACCTACATTTTGCAGATTCAGCTACACTCCTTCACATCCAACTCCTTTTCCCACCAAGCAGCTCAGGTGACAATGGGTAGGGGACAGGGACTGTGGTGAATCCATAATGGTTTCTCTCTGCTGCCCTGCTACATCCTTCACTCCATTTCCTGCTGCAGTGTGGACTCTCCAGAGGAGGTACATCCAAAGGAAATGCCCACCAGCATGGAGCGCTGCAGTATGGACACCTGCTCTGCTGTGGCCTTAAATAATTTGAAAATATAACACATAGAGTGTTGAGCTTGTGTCCTACTTATTATGGACAACAGTATTTTCTTCTGCCTCTGTAAGGTGCTTTCGATGCAATTTTTCTTGCATGGACTGCTGATGTAATTGTTCTTGCATGGACTGTCTATTTGGCAGGCTTAGCACTCAGTAATACCCTAGCTGCCATTTACTCTTGTGCTCCCAAGGAAGAAACAAGGTGAGGTCTTCATCTGTCCCATAATTCAGCAGCCAGAGCAGCAGGAGAAATAACGTGTTGTGCATTTGTACCAGAAATTGGTTATAATTTAGAGTTCTTGTAACTCTGAGATCAGTAGACCTAGAGGCTCATTACAAGTAGCAAAAGAACCATCTTAATTCAGAGAGGTTTCTGGTTTGTACAGTGGTTTGCCTAACATGGGCTTGCTTGGCAGGTGTGGAGAAATAAACTACTCATTTGTTAGCTAACTGAAATTGTAGCAGCAAAATGGTTGACTGCTAGAGAGGTGCCTTGTTTTACATTTCAGGTGCAGGTTATCACATATTTTTCCTTACCCAGAAGCAACATATGTCAAAATCTTCTGTGTATTTGTGGACTGAGGACTGTGAATTTGTGTTTGTGAGTGTAGCTGCTCAGGGACTATTTTTCTCATGCTAGTCAAGACGCTTAAGCCTAGTAGCTGACTGAAAAGTAAAATTTAGAACTATTCAACAAGTATTCAACACGTCCATGAGCAGATGCTGGCATATGAAAAAATAATGTTGTTTATTATGGAAAAAATAATAAATGTTAGAAGGCTAGAAATATTTCTGCATATTCTTCCACAAGCGTCTCTAAAACAACTGTCTAACCAGCTTACCTTGAAACAGAATCTCCTACAGTGGTCTGTGTCAGAACACATCTAATGCATAGATTTCTTTAGAGCTTTAGCACTACAAGATTACCCAATCTAGAGGTTTTTAAATATATGATAAATACAGAAATAGTGTAAAAACTTCCTGGCTGCAGTTGAAAACATCACAAATCAGAAATCTAACACAGTGACTCAACCAAGCTGATGGAAAAGTTCTGAGATAAATATAGATGTTTTGCTAGGGATTTTTCAAGGAATTTTTTTAAATTTTTGTCATGACTGAAAAGTCAGTGAAATAAGCATGTATGTGGGTGCTATAGACTTTGTTGACAAAGCTAAGTATAGAAATAACATCATGAAATCATGCAAAATAGGAGGTAGTGCACACCTCTTCTGGGAAGAACAGGCATGAGAGGTTGCCACTCTAGCCACAAAATTTGGGAAAGAAAGGTATATTAGTGGAATAAAGCAAAATATATCTCAAAAATTACCTGAAGGGAACTTGATTATCAAGTCTCACACCCCTGATAATTTCATTTACACTACTGTATATACTGTGTTAGATGCTGGTTCTTAACAGACTTCTGATTTTTCATTAGACTTCACATGGTAGGGGGCATGATTGTAGAATATAGAATCACAGAATCAGAGAATATATGATGAATCATGAATATGTGATGATCAATAACATCTAAATGATCATAGATAGTACTATTAGTATCATTAATACTGTTATTAACATTGTGATAATCATAGAATCAAAGAATAGTTTGGGTTGGAAGGGACCCTAAAGATCATCTGCTTCCAACTCCCCTGCAATAGGCAAGGACACATCCCAGTAGATCAGACTGCGCAAGGCCCCTTCCAGCCTGGCCTTGAACACCTCCAGGGATGGGGCATCCATCTGTAACAAATAGTAATATTATTTATAATAATTTTTTATGTTGTCTGTGTAAGTGCATGCATGTGTGGACCAGTTGAAAAAATAAATTAAAAATTTGCTAACATGTATAGACCAGCAGTGTGAAAATCATTAATTTTCTCTGCAGTTTAACATAGGAAACAACCCTGGTAAATATGTGGTAGCTCTAGGCACGTTATTCTTTGTAATCGTTAGTGACCGCTTCAGTTACATGATTCTGCGATCTTGCATAAGAATCAGAAATACTGAAGCTGAAGGGAGACAAACAATGTTCAGAAATACTGTTAATCTTAAAATTTCAGTGTTAAGGAAAGTCTGAGTGAAGACACAGCATAATTAGCGGTTTAGTCTATAAACCTTCTATATGGGTTTATGGCCATACGTAGTTCTCATAAAATGCAAACCATTGTGTAGAAGGAAAGTAAAACAAAAAAAAATTGGTAAGAATGGCTTTAATAGGCAACAAGATATTCTAAAGTGGACAAAACTAGTTTAGACTATTGGAATGACTCACAGGGTTGTGGTCTTCAGCAGCAGAGAAGGTCAGAGGTGTGAAGAAAACTTGTGATTCCTGACTGAGACAGCTGCACTGAGAAGATCCCCTGTTGCAGGTGTGGTTAAACAACTAAGCTATTTGTTAGGGTTTGCACAGAGATTTGCAGGACAATGCCAACAAAATAGACTACAGTGATGCAGTCCTTCTCACAAAGGCGTTTTGTCACTATGCAGCTCACCACAATAGCCTTATCAGGAGACAAAGCTTTAGGTTACATGGGAGACAGCAAGTGTGTGGCTGAGCTAGCTACTTAATTCTGTAGTGATCTGACATTTCTGAAACAGATGGGAATGTATTACTGAACAAGGGAGAAGAAATCATATAAATGGAGACTGCAGTTAATCCAGTTTTTGCTTTGTATGATCCTTTTACAGATGGCAGCAGGTTCATTTCTTATTGCCTCATACTTGGAACATATACAGTGTACTGCAAATATTTGAAGTGATAACGAGTAGACATGTTGTTAATAACATTCCAAGAGAGATGACTGTAAGGGCAGACCAGTAGGGAATGGCTGGAGCTTGATGAGCAGTAGGGAATGGCTGGAGCTCTGACATCAAGGAAGCTGGTATCACTGAGAAGACAAAGCAAGACTGAGGACAAAATTTAACATGCCCTTGGATTCAGGAGTGAGAATAATTTCATACCATTTCTATAGCAAGCATTCTGCTAATTTGTTTCCTTCATTATTTTCCACTGTAGAGTACTGTGACTTCTGTTGTTCTACAGAGTCAGTGAGGCATGTTGTAATAGTGATTTTTTTTTTTTACCCTCAGGGATTCTTTTCCTTTAGAAAGGGATCATTTGGCTTTTTGCTTGGAAGGAGATAAAAAAATTGGATATTATTCTTTTTGCTTAAGGAGGCTTAAAGAGAGAACAGCTATTTACACAGTTTATAATGATACTCCAAGTAGTTATTGGTTGCTACTTGGGTTACGTTCACCAGAACGAGAGTGCTTGTTGCACCAGTGAGGGATCTAGCTGCCAAAACTAAGACTTAGGCTGTCATTTGCCTATTGGTTCAGGGATGTTGATACTCTTTAGACATGTTCTGAAACATAGCAGTACCTCCTATGTTGTGTTTTGTAGGGATCCACATTGTGCTGGCATTGATCAGCTACAGCTTAAAAAAAACACCTGGACCGTAACTCCAAGAGAATGAGACTCCCTCTGGATTCTAGTTAGTCATGAGCATTAGAATGGATATTTTTTGCATATGCAGTGATAGACCTGTCTGACAGAAATTGTTAGGACTGTGAACTGCATATGTCTTCATGATTAGGTAGCTGTTGGGTTGGAGAAGGAAGAACTCAGAAATACAATGCCAGCTGTATAAAAATGAACTCTACTAAATCCTGTGCTGGATACTGACAAGGGTTGTTTGGATTTGTGTCATGGTCCTTAGAAATCAGACCTCTCTTGTCTCATTGATTACTGTGCATGTTTACAATGCATCTTATATTAGCAACACTTGCAAATGAAAATAGGTTTCAGTAAAACTAATTGTATTGGAGCTAACATTTCCTCATCTGCCACATGAAAAGCATTTGTTTCTGGTTAAAAATCAGTTGCATTTCTATAGTCTTACTTGTGCAGTATTCTAAACTGGATGCAATGAAATGCCATTCTTCTGTGTATCAGCAATGACATCTATTCTGAAAATATTTTTTCCAAGCCTGTTTGCTAAGAGCAAGTCAGAGGAAAACAAAGTAAAACTTATTCATTTTAGCAGAACTTGTTATTATCCACTGGTCAGTTAGCACAGGAAACCAGCATGCTGAGAAAATACCTTCATGTGATGAAAAACCACGATGTTTCAAATTGCTCTAGAGGCTCTAGGCAAGTTACTTTGGTTTCAGAAAAAAAATGGCCTCATTTCCCTTTTCTGTTAGCCAGTGTCCTTTTCACATCTTAGGCAACAAGAATCACTCTGCTTGAAAAAATAGTTGTGTAGTAGTCCAGACAAAACAGTTTTAGTTCAACCTTGAGTGAGTTAGCAGAGAAGCAGAATTTAATGCTTGCCCCAGCAATCTTCTGAGACGTATTAACAGGTAGTAGTGTTACACCAGCAGAACTTCCTAACACCTTCATGAGTATATCCTGCCATATTTCTTTTCAGGTCGTTTGAAAATTCAAGTAGAATGAGAAAATTTCTGTACACACTGCAACAGGAAATGTTTCAATGCTACTCAGTCTGGGTTTTTAAATAAGGAAAACCCATTATTCCAGAAAATTTTAACCTAATGCTATTGCTGACTCACTGTTTGCAGCAAATGAACATGGGCAACATAAACTAAAAGGAGAAACCTGCTTTCTAAACTCAGAAAATGCTATTCCAACCACAGTGGAGCTAGTAGCAAACTCCTGTCTGCTCTGGGTCACTCACCAGAAGACACTGATCTCCATGGGAGCTGGCCTTGAGTGTATGTAAAACAACTCTGCAATGCGTTGCAGGCATCTGAGATGTTGTTTGCAGATCTGGAGGTCATTCCAGCAACATATGAATTTTAGACAATGTGTTCATATTACGTACTGTGATCTCTCACTAATGAAGCTTAGTCTAGATGTCTAACTCGTGTGACATTTCATGTGAAATTTTCAACAAAGCATTACGGTCTTTAAAGAAATTATAAGAATTGATGTTTACAGAAATGCAGGATTTACTTTATATTCCCAGCCAAGCAACAAGCTGTTTCAGTACACAAAGATTAACCTTTTGTTTGTATTTCATATTATATTGTCTCAGTATCTATCTTCCACCTTTACTGCTGTTTCTTTATTTCAAAATAAAAGATACAAGGGAGAAATCTTGCTTTAATGAAGGCACTTATCTGTTGGTTTTAATTTTAGGTCATCTGTAGAGGACATTGAAGTGTAACTGCTGTATCCTGGTCTCAGGCTTCCATGGGCTTTGAATGCCTGCAGTGCACAAGCCTTCAAATACTCCCTTGCTCAGCGAGCATTTATGCACTGCACAGTGTCCTGTAGCTGCCTAGCAAAGAGCTCCACATTGTGGATTTTCTGTTGCCATCTGTTGACTTTTGGGGTCTTCAGAAGTTGCAGTGCTGATTTTGCTTTGGTTTTAATTCAAAAGCTTGAAGGAAAGGGTGATTTTAAAAAGAAATTTCGACCCAGATTCTCATTTCTAGTAGGCAATAACCCTGAAAATCTGTTTTATTCCTACAGCATCCGAGAAAGGGACAGCAATGGTTCCTATGCCCTGTGTCTGCTGAATGATGGAAAAGTACTGCATTACCGTATTGACAGGGATAAGACAGGAAAGCTCTCCATACCAGATGGAAAAAGATTTGACACCCTCTGGCAGGTCTCTTAAATTTTAATTTCTTGGATATCTGTCATATTTCCATATAACTGACTAAGGCAGCTTGTTTTACTTCGCTGTGCAACGACAGTTTCTAGCTAAACAGCAACATGTTTTGGCAGGTTATTTGTCACATTTCCAACTTTATGTGGTGTCTATGTATGAAGAAAATATATGTTAATGAAGAAAGCTATGTAACTGGAGAGTTTAGCAATTTTTAAATATTATATTACAGCTTGGTGAAGTTCAGAATTGCTGTAGTTATTATGCAATTAGCTGAACACTCTCTAGAACAGAAGACCATTCACATTTGCAAGTGATTGTATTCAATAATAGCTGTGCTAGGTATAGTCTTTGCTAATGTCCTTTATGACATCAATAAACAGAATTCTAAGAAGAGTAAACGGGGTGGTTTAGAATGTACATATACTGCATTTTTAGCTTTGAAATGGTCTGCCTTAAAGGCTAAAAAAGCATAGTATGCTGAGGGTTACCATCAAAATATGTCTAAATGGTAAAGATTAAGCAATTAAGTAATTCATAGTTGGTAATAAAACTGAATATTGGAGCCATGACTCCATAGATTGAAAATGCTAAGGGAGTTGAAACCCCTGCAGAAAACTCTTATGTCTTCTTGTTTAAAGTTCTGTTTAAACAAGTAAGGTGAGCCACAAATCTAAAATATGAGTCTTTACTTGTGTTTATTAATTCTTAATCTTTCTGGTAAATGTTCTGCATATTTCTCTCCTGGAGTAACTGGAAATTTAAAAGCAGCTATACTGTCTTACAAGTTTTTTGAATAAGTCTGCAACTTTTTTACTTACAGACCCCTTCCTTTCTACCCAAATGTGCCAAAGCCAAAATAGCAGCAACAAACGTGTAATAAAATAGCATGGAGAGGACAATCCAGAAACACAAATGGTCACAACTACTGGTGCTGTACATTTATTAACTGCTTACATCCCATTACAACTTCGAGGTCCAAAAAACCCATTGCATATTAGGACAATTCCTGCACTGCTGCTATACCTATCTTGGAAAAAACTAAAAGTTTTTTTTGAAAAAAAAGAGGGCAGTAACTCAGAGGTATAAACGGAAGGGATTTGCTCAGACTTACAAAGTGGTTACTAGCAGAACCAGGCGTGGAATGCTGTCTCACACATCCAGCTCTTGCATCAGGTTCCAGATTTGTCCACAAGGTTACCCCAGAAACATACATCTCTGTTAAAGAGAAGTAAAGATGAGGTAAGAATATGTGCAATGAAGATCTGCTGAATGCCCAGTTCATTTGCTGTAATACATACCAATTATTGTACATATGCACAGTTTTAAAGCGGCAAAATACTTAATTTTGCTTGCCTTGCTTTTTAATATCTTTTTCTCTTCCTTTTTTTCCACCTCTCTCATTCTGGTAGTTAGTTGAGCATTATTCATACAAACCAGATGGATTGTTAAGAGTTCTCACTATTCCTTGTCCACAACTTGGCTCAGAGAATGGTGAGTTATTCCTGTTATTTTTATATAAATAGCCTTGCTAATGATGATAAAGATGTGTGCATTTTTTCCACTTGCCATGTAGGTGACTGCAGATTATGTTAGATTCAAATAATATTAAAAAATTATTTAAATACCATAATTCCAACTTTTCAAGTGAGTTAAGATCTGACAGATTATGGAGGATGGAGGCAGATCCTCCCTTAAGGAAGTCTATCAACTCCTATTATTGCTTGCTCTAAATTAATGTTAGATCCAAAATGTGCTTTACAGCTCAAACTGGCAGTTTGTGTTATTTGGCCCACACACACTAACAAGGGGATCGCCCCAGCCCTCCTCCAATGGTCTTTACTCCAAGCCAATGCCAGCACATCAGTGGCACTACTGTAGACATTCAGGTTGGGTACTGTGAGAGGTGCACGCATGACAGATGAGGAGACACTTCCCATGTTGGGGAGAGCAGGGCAGAACAAGGGATTTGCTGCACCTGATGCTGCAAATGGGTGTCAGAGAGTCATTCTTTGATAACTTAGGGAAAGACAGGGGAAGGTATTGAGGGAGTGTCTTGATGTCCACTATCCTTTTGGCCTGTTTCTTCTCGAGTGTCATGTTAAATAGCAATGAGAACTTGTCCTTCCTCTTGCCCTGACTGCTGGGGAAGAAAAGATGCTATTCCAGAAGTGGTGTTCTCTCTCTAAGGCCTTCTTCTGTTATTCTAACTGGATAACAGTGCCATGGTGGAAGGATATACCTGTGCTTTTTGCACTCCTTTGAGTCATTTAGGCACAGCACTTACCAGAACCTGCTGTGCATTAGAGACAAAAGCAAAGATCATCCAAGAGAAAGACTGTAAAACAGTGTAAAAATCTAGGAAGTTAGACCCTTATGTAAAATGTTGTATTCTTACAGTATATTTCTTACTTTGCTCAGTGTTCTTCTATATCTGATTGTTTTACAGATAATGTAGTTTTTAACACTCATCCTCCTCTTCCTGGGACCCCTTCTAAGGTAAAAATAAGTGGCAATATGAGAAGGCTTATAGTCACATGCTGCTATAGGAATCCTAATGCTTGGTTATTATTGCAGCACTGAAATTGTTTTTTAGGGATATAAGCAGTAAGTTGAAAAGAATAAGCTTAACCTATTCTAGCATGGTTATTGCTTTCATCAGTGTTTTGCATGAGCTATCAATTGTTTAATTTTGTGAAGTTCCTTTATACATATAATGTGAAAATCATTGGGGTTTGTATGCAAAATGCCTCATTGATGGTCATGTTCTGTAGTGATTGCACCAAGACTAGCAGGAGAGATACTGCTTTATTTACATTGTCCATTTTGTGAATCTGTTGACTGGGGCAGAAGTGGAGGTTTCATTCATTTTCATATTTTGTCTATGCAGTTAACATCGGTCTTTGCACAAGGCTTTGATTCCTCGTGCAGAGAAAGTAGGGGAAGTTCTTTCATCAGCTCCATGAAGAGTGAGCAAGCCCATCTGTGATAATAATTGCCTAAGTTTGTAGAGACTATTGATTAGAGAAGCCACCTGATGTGTGGTACATAATACTACCTCATTCAACTGTAATTGATCTCATCTGAAATACAGGGTTTAATTTAATTGTTTTACCACTCCCTGGAGAGCCTAATCATCTAGGTCATTATCTTATTGCAGTCCCACATTATAGGAAAAATATTTTTATTCAAATAGGCAATTACATTTATTTCAGTACTTTTGAATCCCTGAGGATCTGTGAGCAACCATGCCACCACTTTTCTGAATATCAAGTACCCTTTTAAACCATTGGAAATTATACAAGCAAAATCAGTGCTGGTGGTTTTTTTTTTTTAATGTTGTCCTGAGATTTGTATCTATGGCATTTACAAAGATGACTGTGAAGTTTAAGACCATGTATATATATCATCTAGTAGCCATCCAGAAAGACCTTGACAGTCTTGAGAGGTGGGGTCATGTGGATCTCATGAAGTTAAATGAGGCCAAGAGCAAGGTTCTGCACATGCAGTGGGAGCACAAATACAGGACAACTATGTGGACAACTTATTGAGAGCAGCCCTCAGAAGGACCTGGGAGCACTGAATAAAGAGAAACTCAGTATTACCTGGCAGTATGCACTTGCAGCCCAGAAGGCCATGTATACTGAGCTGCCTCAAAAGAACAATGACAAGCAGGTCATAGGAGGTGATTCTGCCTCTCTACTCTGCTTTCATGAGACCCCATCTGGAGTATTGTGTCCAGCTCTGGGGTCATTAACACAAGAAGGATATGGAACTATTGGAGTGAGTCCAGAGGAGGGCCACAAAGATGGTCAGAAGGTTGGAGCACCTCTTCTATGAGGACAGGCTGAGAGAGTTGGGGTCATTCAGCCTGGAGAAGAGAGGGTTCCAAGGAGACCTTATAGCAGCCTTCCAGTACCTAAAGGAGAATTTAAAGGTAGAGACATTTTATAGGGGCATGTAGTTACAAGACAAGATATAACAGCCTTAAACTGAAAGAGTGTAGATTTAGATCAGATAGAAGGAATAAATTCTTCACCCTGAAGGTGGTGAGGCACTGAAACAGGTTGTCCAGAGAAGTTGTGGATGCTCCATCCATGAAAGTGCTAAAAGCCAGATTGGATGGGCCTTTCAGTAGCCTGGTCTAGTAGATGTTGTCCCAGTCCATGGCTGCACGGTTGGAACTAGGTGGTCTTTAAGGTCCATTATAACAACACAAGCCATGCTATGACACTGTGACTCCTAGAGTGCACACAGTTACAGTGATGGAACAAACACATTCAGTGAGGGAGTGCTATGTAGGCTTTAGATTATCTGTGCAAAATTTTGCAGTTTAAGTGCACATGAAACGTTCAAGAAATCTTACTTTAGGCATTTTAAAAAATGTGTATCTGATTATATTGTCTTGTGATTAGGACTGTGGAATGAAGGTAAAAGGGCCAAGCTGTTTTGTTTGCATCAGTGCATTGCCGTAGTTCTGCCCCAGTTGTCCACAGTGCTTTACAGGTGAAAGATTTGGTCATGTAAACAGGGTATGATTAATCTTGCCTAACACTAGTGAACTCAAATGAAGAGCCAGTCATTCAGCAAATCACAAAGGCTCACATATGATGGATTTTGAAGAGAGACACATACCTGTTCACATGTCACTTCAGCCTAAAAGTGGTAAAATTACTTTCCACCTATATGTGCCTATGTCTTTCACCTCAGAAAGGGCCTAGGTGATTAGTCATGACCGTATGCCTTGCTTTTAGGTAACCATGGTTAGGGGAGATTAGTGCCACCCTTGAACAAGCTTCTCTAGCAAGAAGCTGACCTAAGTGAGCTTGGTAAATTGCATATTTTGCATACAACCATTAACGGTTTTAGTATTGATCAGTAGTGTTTATATGTAAGACTCATCATGATGGATAGACAGAAAATCACCAAAGATATGTGAGATGTGTTGAGTGCGTATTTTGCAAGTATTCTCCAAGATAGTCTTTAAAGCTGCAATATGTTTGAAATTTGTCTTTTCTTAAAACTGAAATCTGAATTCTGAATTCTGTGTTTTCTTTTTGGGTTTTTTTAAAACAAGCCGGCTAAGTTACTTTCCTGTAATATAAGCATAAAAATAGAAATAAAATAGTTACTATTTGTGAAGCTGAAATACTTTGGTTGAAATTGACATGTTCTCATACATTAATATCTTTGTGCAAAGCAGAAATTGACTAGAAACCACTTAAATAGCTGGTTTTATATGCAGAGCCTGAAATACAATGACTTCAAATTGCAAAACCAAAAATGCATCTTGTAAAGAATACAAACACTAAGTTTTATGTAAAGGATGGGCAAAAAATCTTCACATTTACACATAATTAATGTTTAAGTTTAAGAGTTTCTGACATTTCTGCATTTTTATTATTCTACAAAATTGATTGCCAAACTATGTGAATTTAGATTTGGGAGTCAAAGTAATTGTGATGAATTGGAGAAATGTCCTGGAAAAAAACCTGAATGTAGTTCAGTAGCAACTATTGCAAAATACTGCATTTCTTATTGTCAGCTGTGGACACAAGATGGGCAGCAACAAGGGTTTTTCAGAAGATGTGAAATGGATCTAATGGATCAGAACTAGCAACTATCATACTAGTAGAAGAAAGGGAAGCATCAAGAGTGTTTCCAGCTTGGTCCACTTTCAACTAGTTAGGTCTCAGCTGGAATACTTTCACCAGCTTTTTGTACTGCACTGAAGAATATTGTCCAACAAGAGATAATCCAGAGCAGGGCAACACAAATAATCATAACTTGTAAGAAAACACTGATTGGAATAAAGAAGCAGTGGAGAGAGAGTAGAGGGACAGAAAGTGATTACTAGCTGAAGAAGGAAGGGGAATCGGTGTTCTGAGGTATGGTATAATACTGGTGATCCTATCCAGACCAATTTTTCAGTATTTTTTTATATATATTAGTGCTAGAAATACATTGATGAGACTCCAAAGCCTTAGAGGGGAGCATGCTCAAATCTGAATTTGCTTTGAAGTTAAGGGAGTGTATGACCTCTGCAAGATGATTGATGATATGCAAAGTCTAACAAATTTAATTGCAGACTGTTGATGTGTAAGGTCTTGGAGTAAAATTTGCAGCATATTAATACTCCAAGAAAACACCTAGAGTAACCAGGCATCACTGTTTCTTGTCCCCTTTCCTGTAATCTGGGCATCTACTTTTTAGTCAGACTGATGTACTTCCTCTGGCAAAAGTCTGTATTAGGGATTTCTCCATGCAGAATATGGAGGCTTACACTTAACATCTCTCAGCACATATATGGACTACGACTTTTCTTGTCTTTCTCCAGAGCCTCCATAACTAGATTTAAGATTATTTTGATGCCCTTTCACTTTGCAAATTTTTTTTTTTTCTCCCTGAGCATCATAGAATCACAGAATCACTATATTGGAAAGGACCCACTTGATCATCGAGTCCAACCATTCCCATCAGTCACTAAATCATGCCCCTCAGCACCTCATCCACCCGTCTTTCAAACACCTCCAGGAAAGGTGACTCAACCACCATCCTGGGCAGCCTGTTCCAGCTGCCAATGACCCTTTCCATGAAAAACGTCTTCCTGATGTCAAGCCTGAACCTCCCCTGGCGGACCTTGAGGCCATTCCCTCATGCCAGTATGTGTTTAAACTTGCAGAGGTGCTTTTGATATGGGCCTAAAATCAATTGTTAATATTACAGTGCAGCAGCAAATTTCTGGCCACCTCCCCAATTCTCCACTTTCTTTTTAGTATTTTATTTGTTTAGCCACAGTTTATTGGACAGTAACAATAGACCTAAATCTTATAAGTACAGCCTAACTTTAGTCTAGTACTGTTGATGTCCCTGATTATCTATTCCTCTTAGCATGCCTTTGAGTTAAGCAGTTATTACCATAAAGGCAGTATAAGTTGCTGCTTGATCAAGTGCTGGGAGCTATGCTTGTCAGAAAAATATAATGAACCACACTCAACATTTACAAAAGAGCACTTAACCTCTTAGAGAATTTATCTGTTGCAAAACTATAGCTAAGAAGTGGTCAATAAGTACTGCGTTGCAGTTTTAGTTAGGCAGGTATGATTTCACAGTGAGCTCTAGAAATGCTTATTAGTGATGTTTAATTAAACTAATTTATTATCATAAAATTTTGCGTTAATGTATTATCATAATTAATGTATTATCAAAAATGTTTGCATTTCTTGAAAGTATTGTTATAGAGAATGTAAATGCGTGTGTAAAATCTAGAGCCTATTCATTTTTGTTTGGAATTTATATTGATTTCTGTGCTTTTTACTTCAATAACTACTTGTTTGATATAAGACCAAGGTGTTCGTCAAATCTTGTTTGATATTAGTCACACTTCAAAACACTGAAGCTATCAAGTGATTCTCATTGCTAAGTATGATGTGAGGTGGCTAAAGTTCTGTAACGGAGACAGGAGAAACATACTTGCAAAAAATCTGGGAAAAGGGCAACGTGCTTGATTTAGAAACTGCCTTAAAGTATTAGACCCAACAGAAAAAAATCTGAGATTAATCCTGTAGCTCAGGAACCAAGAGTAGGAAAGGAGAGGCAAAGAAGTGGTTGTAGAACACGTTCTAACCTGTCACAGTGAGACATGGCTCAACTTGATCGCTTCACTCAGTACAAGTGGACATGTGTTCATATATAGATGTTTTCTTACCCTCAGTTGGAAAATGTTAGTTTGCAGGAGTGAGCAGTGAGTTAACATCAATTTTCTTGTGAAACTGAAGAGATCTGCAATGGAAACGTCTCAATTATTGTCTGAGGCATTCAGTGAAGAGTGCTTGTGTCATGCATGTGTTTTGGAATGGCACAAATGATTTTTGGAAGGCAGAGGTAACATGAAAGATGATTATCACCCAGGCTGCCCATAGACAGCAATTACTGATGACAACGTTGAGAAAGTGTAAGATGTGATTTGAAAAGACAGAAGGTGGAATGTTGGAGTAGTAGCTGAGCAAGTTCATTTCATGAACTTTTCATGGAGTTTCATGGAAGAATGAACATTTTTTTAAAAGTGCAAAAATGGTTTAAAAAATACTGTGAGATGAATGAAAAGAGCATTGCAAGGAATTATGTTTGTACCTTTTGCGGTGCATTGAGAATGAACCATATTTGTTGAATTCAGTAATTACTTGTGACAAAACTTTGATATATACATATAGTCCAGAAACCAAGAGACAATCAATGTAGTGGAAGACAGCAATATCTCCTAAAAGAAAAAAACATCCACGGATGAGTCGTTGAAAGTTCAAGGCCATAGTGATTGTTTTCTTCAGTATCCAGGCTATTGTGATGCAGAGCGCATTTCCAGCAGCTAAACAGTGAATCAGGGATATGACATTGAAATCTTCATGAAATTGCAAAAGCACATGAGAAGGAAACAATCAGAACTGTGGAGAAACAAGTGTATTTTGCACGAAGACAATGAGCCAGCCCACAGCTCTGTGTCTGTGGAACAAATTTTAGCTAATAGCAATATTGCTGTACTTGAGTCCCCACTCTGTTATACCTGGTTCCCTCTTCTCAAAGATCAAGTTGGTGCTTAAAGGAGCCCATTTTTTGTAAGTAGAAGATATGAAGGCAAAAATGACGGAGAGCCTCAACAGCCTTTCAGAAAGTCATCTGCAGAGTTGCTTTAAACATTGTCAGCATCATATGCAGCTGTGTGTCAACTCAGAAGGAAACTATTATGAAGAGGATTGTAGTTATTTTCTTGCTTTGTTAAATAAAAAGGGTTAGAGGCACAGTTGGGGGGTTTTTTGTGTTAGACCTCATATATTGTCAGATTAATGATGGTTTGAGAGTAATACAATTGGAAGAAAATTTAATACTAAGATTTTCTGTGCTGTATTTGTTTGATGCATCATATGGGTACTTGGAGGCTCACACAGGAGAAAGGTGGGGAATGTTTTTTTCTTGTATACTATGTCTATATTGTAAAATACCTTTAGCTATTTTCCTGACACATTTACTGTTCCTCTTTGACATTGTGGTTTCTAGAGTTGGGCAGGAGGTGGAATTATCTCAAGACTCAAATCGTACACCTTTCCAAAGGCTGGCAGCAAAAAGGTGCCTCATAGTCTTTCAGGTTTTTGGCTGAGTTAAAAGGACTTACACTTGCCTAATTTCACTCTTCCCTCCTCGCCCCTCTGTTTGACTTGCTGTTACTAAATGTGTGTCTGGGCTACTAACAATTAGATTGTGAAGATCTTGTAAGCTTTCTGCTTCTTTCCTAACAATCTGCGTAACTGTGGCCTTCATTTTATATCTAAGCAAAGTTTTAAAATTGAGCTACTGTTTTCAAATAATTTCTAACATCCCAAAATATTAGTGCAGATCTCAGTATATCTGCAAATAAAATGTAAATGATAAAATGTTTTCCAAAACCCAGTCACTTAGAAGAGAACAAAATTATATTTCTTCTCTGAACTATCCTTCTTAATGAGAAAATTGGCTTGCCTGCACAGTGCTATTACTGAGCACATTTAGAGAACAATATGTTAATAACAACCGCAAAGTATATTCTTACAGAACCAATGTGCACAAATCTTGTTATGCATTGACATTAATTACATTTAGCCAAGTGCAAGATGTCACAGGACCAGGCACAACGGGAAAGGTGATAAGATGGATAGGAGTCAAGGGAAACCAGCCTTGTACTAATGAAAATGCAGCATGAATTTTCTGTGTGGCCAGAAAATTATGCTGTCCAGTAGTTGATGTAGTTGTGAAGCATGTAGTTATGAGCTTTGTTTGCATGCTGAGAGTAACATGTGTACCTGTTCCACCCATGAGTCTCTCTTTTTTGTTTATTTATTTGTTTCCAGTTCCATGTATTTCAACAAATACGAATGGGCATAAAAAGCCCTAGAGGTATGTTGAGAATGAAAAACTGTGTTTGACATATACTATTTTTGATAATTCTGGTAAATAATAATTATTAATTTTCATAACTTCAGTTCACTTTTATGCACAAGTACTAATAGCTGTTGTCATCTGCATACCCTTACAGGTCCCACAAGTCATTTTTAAATGCTGTCATCTTGTACAAATACATATATAGTGTGAGGACATGGTCTAATCCCATCAGAAAAAATATTCCATGCTATCACACATTAGACAAGAGAAGTATTTTGGTTTTATTCAGAAAAGAGAGCGTGGGATCTGAATTCTCTAGATGTGGTTTTGGTCACTGCTTTCTGTTAGCCTGGTAAAACCTGTGCTTCTCTATGTGTTTTTCCGCAGCCAGATACATCTTTCATGCATTCTGGGAAACATACAAAAAGTACAGACAGAAGCATGCTGGCAACAGAAGACTGGGATTTTAAGAAAATTATTTCATCAATTTGACACCATTTATATGTTGTTGCCCTTGAACACTCAACGCACAAATTTCATCTTACTGCCAAGTTTTCCAAAATTTGGAGTATATCTAAACAAAATCCCTGCTCTGAACATTTCCAATATTTATGCTTTATTAACCCCAACATGGAGAATTTACTTTAGACTTCATTAATTAGGCAGCCACCTGTCTTATGTCAAAAACTTTCAGACAGTAAAATTAAAATTTTGTGCTGTTATGTTTATTCAGCCTTAGAAGTCATGGGGGTTTTTTTAATTTCACAGATCGTTTTTCAGATCTAATTTTAGCACACAGATCAAAATTTTTAAAGCTGTTTTACTACTATAAAACTGGCAGAGTAGACAACAATTTAAATGAGTTTGTGCCACCTAGTGGTGATGATGATATCTTAGACAAAGATCATGAAGTTTAAGGTCTGCCATGCAGTATTTTGCTATTCGGTTTGGTTTAGCAGAATCAAACAATTTTCTACGCCAACATATTTGTTTGCATTTTTGCACATCAGATTAACTTGAAAAGAAATCACATTTTATGTACAAATTGCCTTAATAAGAATATTCTTTACAATAAAATGATAATCTTTACCATAAAAAAATCAGACTTAAAATAGAGCTGTTTAATTCAACCTTTAAAGAAAACAGTAAGTGGATCTTGTTCTTATTGCATGAGCTAGATGCTATCAAACCTGCATAGGGGTTATACTACTAAGGTGTTACCAATGCATAGAAAGCAGTATTTCTTTACTAGAAAAATCATAGAATCACCAGGTTGGAAAAGACCCACTGGATCATCGAGTCCAACCATTCTTATCAAACACTAAACCATGCCACTCAGCACCTCATCCACCCACCTCCCTGGGCAAACTCCCTTTTCCTCTCACACATTTAGATTAGCTTAACTATGGGCATCTGAAAAATTTAACCAATCAAATTTAAACCCTAGAGGAAGAGAAAAAAAAGTGTATGTGAAAGCAGGACAGGCCTACAATATCTTTCTAGCAGAAGAGCGTAAAATGACAGCCCATCCTTAGTTTACATGTGTACATACCACAAGATGTTACATACTATGTGCTGTTTTAACAGGATCCTCTAGTGGACTCATTTCTTGTATTCATTTTTACTGGATGAGCAAATCCATAGTCATTTTGCCCATTCTCTGCTCTTGAAAGAATACAAGAAGCAATCTCCTACTTCCTAACATGGTTGTACTGAAACAAAGCTCCCTTTGTCAGAAGAAGATCTGCAGAATTAAACTTGCTAGTTTTTAAATGTATAGCAGAAATTATTTTAGATATAAATGATAGTTAAATAAAAAGGAAATTTTGTTGCATTATTACCCAGACCACTGTACATGCAGTGATGCGTACTTCCGCACCATTTCTAATAAGCCTGACTTGACTCCAAGAGAAAAATTCCAACCTTTCTGCTAGAAAATTCTATTCGAAGTCATGCAGGATCCTGCATGTCATGAATATGTAACTGGCAGAACTAAAGAAAAATGTTTGAGGTTTTCTGAGTGCTGCACAATATTCCCAAGTTACTAGTATGAGCTGAAAAGGAGTCTGTGAAAAATTAATGCATAGTTCAACTTGAAATATTAATGAAAAAGGCAATGTTAAGCTTTTTAATCAATCTGCAACAATGAGAAGTATCATTCCACACATACATATATATTAATTAACTAAGCTAAAACTAATTATGTGTATGACATTATCACTCATCTTAAAAATTAGCAACTCTCTAAGAAAGAGAACCTGCATTGTTGGATTTGGTGTCACTGTTATTTCCAAGTCATAGCTGCAGAGTTTTATTCACAAACATAGGAATGATTTGCTTATTTTGTTTTAAAGCTGTTTCCAAACAAAAGCATCCAGTCCTTCCCGATGTTTTCATTTTTGATTTGAATTGCAAAAAAGCAGGAATGCCTCTGTATGTCCTATTTGAGGAGACAGCTAGATCATGACCAGAAATGTATTTTTACCAGCTGTTCTGCACTGGTGAATGGGTTCTTGAGATGTCTGGATTTGGTGTACATGAATGCTTTCTGACCAGTCGAAAGTACAACAGTACACTGAGACCTAGGATCAGGGATATTTAACTACCTCTCTCTTATGCAACTAGTACTAATTACATAAGATATTCTGCCCTCCAATTTCCTTTTTTTTTTAATTTGTGAGGTTATCCAATACTGGCTGAGTACTTCTTAAGTGTTTCTGCCCTGTTGTTCAGCAGCAATCAGATGAAGCTTACTTATCAGACCTGTACAAGGTATTGCAGTGGAATTGATAATTTCCATCATTATGATTCAGCCTGCAGGGTTTTATTGCCATCAGGAAAGCATTAATTCTTCGAACAGTAAGTTCAAGTCCATTTGAAATCATGAGATTATCATTTCCAAAGGCCTTTCTCAAAGTCCTTGTATATCATTTTTCATAAGCTTGGGTTATGATGAGGCAAAGCGGTACAGTCTTTTTACTTAAATTGTACACTTTTGTGGGCTGAATTTCTATTCCTTGTTATATAACAGCAACTTTATCCAGCACTTAACTGGGGGAAGAAAGAAAATAGAGCTAACATGCTTCATCGGTTAGCTCGGAGCTACAGCTACACTGTGTGACTTTACCTAATTGTGACTAGAGAAAAGGGTTCAGTGTTTTAAGTGAGGAAATGTGCTGTGGGGCTTTTCCAGGCTTGGGTTCAGATATTCCCATCATACTTCTTGGTACACAATTGAGGTACTCCCCATAGTAAACAGAGGACAATTGATATCAAAGCTTTCAAAAAGTAGAGGAGTCCCAAGCTGTTGCAGTCTCTTCTAGATGTCATTTTCTGAACATTTTTCACTTCTGTCAGAATGATTATTTGAAGGGTAAAGTATGAAAAAAAAGAAACTGTAATTCTGTCATTCCTAATTGTCTGAGAACTTTGCTTCTAGTATCATGGAAACTGCCACTGAACACTTGGCATCTAAATTCATTTCTTAGGTACTCACCATATTTTTATCTTTATCTTTGGTTTTGGTTTTTTTTTCTACTCTGCTTTTGGACCCCTTGGCCAAGAAGTCTTAACCAGAGGCTTCCATAAAATCGATACAATGTGGCAATTTGCACCTGCTTCCATTGTACTTGTCCAGCAACAGGTATTCATGTCAGTCCATATTGCTTGGTATACACTGAATTAATTGGTTGAATCAGTGGATTAACCTTTTGGAATGTAAAATCATCTCCCTGGGAAGCAAGAATACATCTAGGAAGCTATCCAGTGGAAATATAATCAGTTCTTAGTAATACTGAATGGGTTGTAGTAACTAGCAATAAGATAAAAACCTTAAGAAGTTTTGATGTGTTCTTAGGCAATAGGGGATATATGAAATACACACATTAAAATCACTGTGATCTCAGTACATATAATTCCATTTGATTTGGTTTTGCTTTGCAAAAGGTGAATAATTTTGACTGAACATCAATATTTCTCCATATATCTTGACATAGTGTAGGGAAAGACTGTATTAAGTGTCCACAGTGAAACTGCAAGCCCATTATTTGAGAGGTTTAGGATTGAGTTCCAATCTTGGTCTGGTTTATTATGTTAGTAAATGGCTGTATGTGAAAATGAGTCTTGGAAATGCTGACCTGGCAAAATGTACTAGGCTAGAAAAACAAAACTATAGCTGAGCATCTTGGTTTATAGCATTAATTTTCTTCCTTGAAATTGTCAGGTCAGTTTGGTCTCTGACCCATCTCAGAATTGTCTCAGGGCTCTTGTGGCTTGCTGTGATATCAAATGGCCTTTCAATACTATTCCACAAGACTGAGTGATTCAAATCAGAAACATTACCCATGCCATCCCTGATGCCGTCAGGCTTATCTTACTGGGCCAGAATCTTGACAAGTGTTGGCCTCCTATTCCAAGTTTGCTGTAAAATATATATAGTGAAACTTTTTCTGCTTCATTCAACTAGGCAGATTACTTCATTTTACTTGCCACCAGGGTCAGGCATTTTCTGTACAAAACATGGTTTCCAAGGGATAAAAGTTAAAATGTACTCACTCATGGATATTTCTTAAGCTCTGTTTCTCTACTTGAAAACCACAACAGTTTCAGGCAGAACCTTACACCACTGAAAGCTTCCGTTACCAAAAAGAAGAATTACGTGCACAAATATCTACAAAACAGCCCTATTTATTGTTTTGCAAGTACAACACACCAATGTTTCCTAGTTGAGCTGAGAAGACTCATGTTGATATTTGAATTTTTTATTTTAGAATGCTCTCTTAGGACTATAAGGTCACTCACAGGCAGAATAAAATTTCTTTCAGAAAGACAAGGGACCAAACTACAGAAGTAAGTTCTGCAATTCTCTTTTCTCAATACTTCACAGACAGAAGAGATCAGATTATAAATTTCTTTCATCTCTACTTCATTGTGCCAGACTCACTTTTCAGCAAAGGAGCCCCATTACACAGTATATTTCTACTGGGGTTGTTTGTGTGCTCTATACTATTCCTCTGACAAAGAATAAAGGCAGAGGGGATTGTTTTTGAACCAGAGGTTCAGGTAGAATAAGAATTTGGTCATTTATCCCCCATCAGAGCAGACAGACTGGCCTAGTATCTGGTCAATGGAGTTTGTGCATGATTTTACACAAGCTTTCTAAAATTATTGATTACATTTTGCCCCATTTTATTCCATGTGGAGTTCTGTAGCATCCACAAGAGAAAGAGGGAAGTACTGTCTGTTTTCATTTGTGGTAGGAATTTCTCTGTGTCTTAGAGATGGAGAGGGATAACTTGGAGAGGGCAGAAGTACAGATTAAAGAGAAATCCTTTATAACAAGTAGTTATAAACTACTTGTGCTAAAAGGCAAGTTTGAAAATAGCATATAAACTTACCTGCAGAATAAGATTTGTGCATGAGCTATTCCAGTTAATTTCCACAGATCAAATGCTCTGAAATATTTGCAATACCTTTTTATGCTTTGTCAGTGTATGTTTCATTTGACCTGCATATTTACTCAAGCAATAACCTCAAAAATGAAATAGACTTTGTTGGATCCTTCTCGCGCTTTCCGATTCTCACCTGTGTGTCTGTTGCAAACATTATACCATAATCCTTGGGGAGGAAGTGCTTTTCACTTGCCTTTTCATTAAACATAAAAACTTTTGTGTGCTACAGTTTCAGCCAACTATTGGCCACCCCACTGATGAAGCAACTTTTAATCCTTACGTGCTGCAAAGGAATAGAGGTCTTGCAGGGGCAGAAAAAGGTAGGCAGAGTAATTTGTCATTAATACAATTTCTTTCTTCATGCCAGAGATCTCTATGCATATTTTTTTATTACTGTAAATATTTCACAGAATGTGGTGTATTGTTATAGCCACTATCATAGCTCAAGTCTGGGACCTGAAACTGCCAGTCGTCACCATCTGTAATAAAAGTTATAAATCCCTTTTTCTTTGTTGAAGTGAAAGATTATTACTTCCTTCCCTGTAAAAGCTGCATCCTTGCATGTAATAAAAAGAATTGTGCCTTGTTCCATACACAGTGCCAAGCTAGTGCTCAGGCTTTCTCTAAAATGCAATTAAATATAAGTGCCTAAGAATAAACTATATAAGGCAGCATTCTGAATGAAGAATTGTCTGAGGTATCTAATGGAAGGGACTAAAGAGAAGGGCCAGTCTTTAACCCTCCTTCTGTCAAGGGACTTCCTAGTTTCATGCTACACAGATACTCAGTAGTTAGAACATGTCACCAGGTGGATGTCACTCTCTTGGAATGTTCTAATCTGCCTGTAGCTGGATAACTTGTGTTTTTTTCTAATGCCCTGAAGTCAAACACAGTGACAATCCTGACCACAGAAATGGTGAATATAGTAGCTGTGGCAGCAAAAAGGTCTCACATAATGTGTAATTTGGTTTGATTGATTGAACTGCAGGTGATCAGAGAGAGGCCTTACCCATGGATACTGAGGTCTATGAAAGTCCATATGCTGATCCAGATGAAATGAAACCGAAAAATGTCACTCTTGACAGGAAATTGTTAACTTTAGAAGAAGGAGAACTCGGATCTGGAAACTTTGGTACTGTAAAGAAAGGGTTCTACAAGATGAAAAAGTAAGTGTTTCCTTCTCTTTTTGTGGATTCTAATATGTAAAAGCTCTAGCCTTTTTTTTCACAGTGGCAGTAATCTTTGCTTGTCTTTTCAGGTAATGGTCTGTGCCTAAACAATTTCAGCTAACATTCATTGGTTTCTCTCTGTATATATAGTCATACGCTCATTTTCTATACATTCATTTTCTTTTTCTCTGTGTGCAGATACCTCCCTGTCTGCAGCATAGTCACGTTTCAGCCATTACTTTTGTCTGTAAAGTGGGGAAGTGTCCTTAGGCATAGTAGAATGGGAAGTCTGCTGCCTTCCTCCATAGTTGAAATGGGCAGTCATGCTACTTAGTATTTCCTTTGAGAAATAGTGAAGGGTGGACAGCTTTCCTGTAGCAAAGAGATTTTCACCTAAAGTAAGAGTAATATGTACCTGTTTCATGAAGCTGGATTGTTGATTTTCCAGAAGACAGAACATGTTGTGACCTCTTTTATCCTGTAATTGCAGTAGGAACAGACCTTGTTTATACTGGCTGAAGTAGGAGCACCTGCTTGTTCGTGTCTTTTCATAGTAAAATGCTGTTGTTATGTTGTTTAAGTGCATAGGTTGATTATAAATACTCTTTCACCACTTGGAAGCAGAAGGCATTTCTTTAACCAAGGTTTTCAGAGCCCGGAAGGCTTTTTCTTTTTCCAGTCAGAGGGAATTTGAAGGGCTTTAGTCCTTAGATTTTGTATTTACTAATCTTGTTTCACATTTGAGCTCTGCAGATCTGATCAGTCACACTTTCACTTAGTTGTTTGAGCTGAAGGTTACTGGAGTAAGCTAAGTTTCTCATGATTTCAGAGCACTGCCTTGGGGCCTTGTAATGCTGCATGTTCTAGTGTCACCCCCAAAATAACTCAGTGTCTTAAAAGGCATATAAAGCTATTCAACCAGAAAAATGTTATGGAAATTCTGGGCAGAATAGGCAAGAAAATTTCGTCCAGTGCACTTGTTTTCAACCTTGTTAAGACTTTTTATGACTATTCTCAATTTTCTCAGGTTCCTTTTATTTTCTGTCTCTTGCTTAGCTGTCTTCTGAGCATTTCCTAGTTAGATATTCCTGTTGCAGTCAGGTTTTTTCCTCTCTGAATGTCAGTGCTGTGTTTTGTCACAGTTTGTACTTTGTGCACAGAAACATCAAATGAAGAATGTGTACATTCACACACAGATTTTGCAGCAACTAATTTCAGGACTGGATTGCCTTTTTTGTAGGGGTGCCAAGCCAGTGGCCGTAAAAATTCTTAAGAATGAAAGTAATGATCCAGCCATAAAGGATGAACTGCTGAGAGAAGCAAATGTAATGCAGCAACTGGATAACCCATATATTGTCCGAATGATAGGCATATGTGAAGCTGAGGCCTGGATGTTAGTAATGGAAATGGCTGAACTTGGGCCATTGAACAAATTTTTGCAAAAAAATAGGTATGTAAGCTTTGGTTTTATTTCATAGGATTTATCCAGAGGGGAAAAAAAGATTCAAGTCTTCTTAATTTTTTTTAAGGGCAGTTTTAAATTGACATGTTGTTAATGTAATAATTAATGATTGCAGGTTAATTTTCACTGGGAAATTATTATATTGTATGAATCTTCTAACTGTCAAATATTTCTGGTAAAATAGTGCATTTTGAATACATTAAAGGATTTTCACTAGTCCTTCAATCATTCTTTTGTTGATATGATCACACATCATCTTGCTCAGGGCATTATGCTTCCAAAATATAAGTGAATCACTTTCCTAGTATGATGTGGGGAGATTCTTAGTAAAGATTTATATTTGAGTTCCATGAGAAGTCATGAAAATTAGCTGCTGACCTCTTAAAAATTGACTTATGATTTTCAGACATGTCACGGAGAAGAATATAACAGAGCTAGTACATCAGGTTTCCATGGGGATGAAATACCTGGAGGAGAATAATTTTGTTCATAGGGATCTGGCTGCAAGGAATGTGCTATTAGTCACCCAACATTATGCCAAAATTAGTGACTTTGGACTTTCTAAAGCTCTCAGTGCTGATGAAAATTATTATAAGGTAAGCTTTGTTCAAGACATCAAAGCTGTATCAAAGCATAGCTTTTTAAGATTACTTTCAGTTGAAGTGCAGTGGTTGTTAAAAGTTGCAAATTAGAAATAGTATGTGTCATCCATTGTTTTATAGCACAATAGTAAATTACTGATTTTCAAAATGCATCATCAACATTAAGAGATGTTTAGGGTGGAAAAGGCTAGTCTCTTCTTTTAATTGCTTGCTTCTTTAATTTACTTTTGTTAAACTTGTCATTGGAAGGTTGACATTTATAGTGGAAATAGTTACCTCCTTAGATAAAATGGGAGAAATATCTTTGTTGCAGAAATGAACTTTGGGGCACTTAATTTTTCACTACATCCAAAGAAAATTTAGGCTAACACACTGTATTATTGACTCATAGAACTGAATTTGGAAAGTTGTTTTGAAAGAATACCATTGGTAAATAATCATTTGATATAAGCAGAATGTATTTAGCTTGGTTTTAAAGTCATTGGATCTCTGTACAGAGACAGGGACTCAACTGCCACATTTGATAAGGTAAAAACATACATGGGAGAAAATGGCCTGAGTCTTGTCTGTATCTCTTTTTCTGATATGTTGCTCTTACAGTTCAAATTATTTCTTCCTTCTTCCTCTTCCCTTTCATAAGCTGTTTAAAACTAATAAGACTCACCATGAAACGCTGTAGAGGAGGAACAAGTGCATACTCCATTCTGATGACCTTCCTATGGGAACAGTAACTGCTGCCAGAAAAGGCAGTAACATCTTTAATCACTGCCACTGGCCTAACCAAAGCACTTCTGAAGAAGCTGCTACTCATTCTCTCTAAATGCCAACTGCATCAGAAATGTTATCCTTGGTACAAATGTGTGCAGATCATAAGTTAACTGGGCTTAAATGGATTCTGATGTTGTCTGCTTACCACTATCTCTAGCCTGCTTTTTTTCCTGTCACTTATTTTAGGCACAAAGTCATGGAAAATGGCCAGTCAAGTGGTATGCTCCAGAATGCATGAATTTCTACAAATTTTCTAGCAAAAGTGATGTCTGGAGTTTTGGAGTTTTAATGTGGGAAGCTTTCTCTTACGGGCAAAAACCATATAAGGTGAGTACTTCTATCTAGCAATTTTTTTCTGTAAAAATTCAGAGCAAATTTGAACCCATGATTTTTCCTACCTCAAAAGGGTTATTGGAGGCCAAAGCAGGCCTTAGCACCCTACCTGTTGCAACTACTGAGTCAAAGACTAGCCCAAAAATCAACTCCAGGCCTGTTTTTATACTCTAATGTGTGCTATAATCATTTGCAATTCAGATGACCTCTGTTTATTCTGTTCCAGGGAATGAAAGGTGGTGAAGTTGCACAGATGATTGAAAGAGGAGAACGAATGGAACGTCCTGAAGTCTGTCCAACAGAAATCTATGAGCTAATGAAATTGTGTTGGACGTACAAGTGAGTGTGATGTGAAGCTCTTTCTTTTCACAGAGTATATTAATCTGCTTAACCGCCAGAAGTGGGGTGGGGATTAGGTATTCCAAAATGCATCTTTTCAGCTGGTGTTTAGCTTACAACCAGCCTCTAAACTAGGGAGTCAGTTGGATTGTGAAGTGAAAATTATTTGCATCATTGAGTGCACTACAAGAAGCTGATCTTGCACAGCTGATTTTGCTGAAATGATTATTTACTAAAAAACAGGCAATTATAAAAACCAAGTATTTCCACACAAAGTTCAGTCTGATTTATTTTGAAGAGGAAGTTTGAGAAAAAGGAGAGATTTTTGTTTCATCATGTACTATATTTTATTTTAACTTCCAAGACTCTTTCTCTACTTAAATTTCAAAGCCCCATTGCCAAATTATTCATTCCATTTCTCAATAATTAATAGTTTTGACCTATTTTTGTCTTCTCTCATTTCTGAAAATATTCAAGTTGGATCTCACTTTGACTTCCTATTAGAGGCAAAATTTCTTTTCAGATCATAACTTATATGTCAGAAACATTTTTCATAATGGACAACAATTCAGAAGCTACAGTTATGAAATAAAGAGAAGAGAAAAAGAAAGCCTACCTGATACTACTTTTTAATTACTATTTTGCAAAATTTTTTAATAAAAATGTCTTATGATTTATCATTTTAAACTGTTTTGTTAAAGTTAACTTTTAGTTGTAAGAAGGTCTCCATAAGCACCCAAAGTTTACTGTAATGTCACTTATTCTTCCAGTTCACCATCTGGAGAATTTGTGTCTCTGGCAAAGGTCTCTAGGTTCCATTTAAGAAGCTGTGGTACTTCACTTCTGTGTACCATGCTTCTTTGTTATTTTTATTACATCTAGTACTCTGGAAAGGATGAGGACCCGTAAAATATCTTCTGCCTTTTGATTTGACTTTAAAAAGTTATTAACAGTACTAGAGTGAAAGGGATAATTTTTTGTTATGATTAATAAGCATATCATAAAGTATGCTGCTTTTTATTTGTTTATACTGAAATATCTTTAATACTGGGGAAGGGGTGAGGGGGAGGGAAATACATAAAAAGGCTTCTTAGGCAGCCTGCCTCAGTATATAATGGACTTGACATTTTGTGTTCTCCCAAATTAACAAATGTGGAGATACAGAGGAAAAAAAGATAGTGACAGGCATATAATCTATGCATAGGCTTCTCTCAGCGGTGCTAAGCCACTCTGTATGACTGTAGTACCCATTATAAGGAAGATACTGCTCTGCAAATTTTCTTTTCTATAGATTATTACTAAAATAGGTGAAGTAGAAAATGAAATGGAGCTGATTTATGATTTCTTTCATGTAGTACTTTAACCAACCACAAAGTAATAGTACTAGTAGTAAATACACTAACTCAATGTTCTGTAGTGACATTTGTGACTTGGTGTTCATTTTGCAGCATCCTTGTGGTAACCTTAAAAAATTGTGAGCAGCTTTAAATGAGCTGTCAGTGAGGTAAAGTCCTAAGCATTACAAGGTTCACACACCTTTGCATCTTTCTGCTTCCTACACAATATTTGTTGTCTTTCCACAGTGTTGATGACCGACCAGGATTTGTTGCAGTTGAGATGAGATTACGTAACTATTATTACGACATTTCCCATTAACAGCATGAAGAACAGCAACTTCCTTGTCTCCAAGCCATCACTCTCTGAGAAGCAGTTCAGTTTTCAAAACCAAGCAACTTTGATTTTTGCAATGCCACTTTGATTCTACAAAGCTCAGAGCTAAGCCCTGTATTGGTACGGTTGCTTTTTCTTGAAATTTGCGCAAAAAACAGCTCCAAAATAGAGTGTTGAAAGTGGAGGGGCCCTAAAGCGAGTAACAAGGATGTCAGAGCAGATGCTTATATTGTTGTTACATGTAATTTAATTTTATTTTAAGCTTCATTGGCATTAGTTTTTGTGGTCATGTAAAATATATATAATGTCTTTCAGCCGTTTTCCTCTTTCTTCCGTTTTGAGTGCAGATTGGGATTTACATTCTTAGTCCTCAAATGCATCTAGAGTTGTTCCAGCCTTTCCTTTCCCCAGGGATAGTATAAACATTTCTCACTGTGAAGGAAATTCACTGTCAAATTTTGTCAGTTGCTTTGACTGGCAGTGTGTTTGATTTTGTCCCCAAGCCCCTTAAAAACCAGATTCTGTTCTTCTCAGTAGTAATATAAGCAGAAGAGGACCGGCAGTGTGAATTTCTAACATCATCATCAGCTTTAAATGTGACCAGTTTCTCTTGCTCCTTACATCATGCGAAAGCCGAGCTGTCCCTCAGGGAGTTGTTTTTTTCCTGGTGAAGCCAGGGAACTCAAGGCCTTGCTCCCATTTTGGAACAAAATGTATCATCACCTAAAACAATTATTCTGGGAATCTATCAGTGTTCTTTAAAAGAAAGCTGTACAGTGAAAGGTAATGGAGCAGCACCTTCCTTTCTCTGTGTGGTTTCAGGTCTTCTCCAGAGATACCTTTACTATGTATCTGTTTGGGTGTACTGAAGCTCCCAGTGTTGTGTTTTGAGCAGCAATTATTTCTGCCTTTTTTCCAGTCTTTATTGAAAAGTATTTACAAGACTTCAGCACACCTTACCATCTCTAAAGCTAAATTTCAAAACTAGCTCAAATATTTTAAAACAGGCTTATGGAAATAGAATTTACTTTTGTCTACGCCTGAGTATTGGCATTTGTCCCAGTTTTGATTCCTGTGAGCATCTCAGGAAAAGCTGTTTGTCTTATAACTCTCTTCTAATGCACCATGCATCTTATTTAATGTTTAAGTATAGCAATGGTAATAGCAAATAATATCATCAAATTCTCATTCTGTTTTTACCCTTATGCCTTGTATAATCTCATTTTAAATATTAAGGTAAAGGAAAAATTATCACTTACTCCTCACAAGCAGCTACTTTACTGGCATATACATATGTCTCAGGAATCTTCTGGCGTTGCACCTACTAGATATAGAGATTTTAGGAGAATACAAAGAGTAAGATTTAGAGTTGGATTTATTTATTGCATATGGCTGGTTAGAACATAGATGTTTAATTGTTTTGTGAACAGGCTGTGCTTAGAGACGCATTGGTATTTTTTTTGCTAGCCAAGAAACTGTGGTCAGTAACAGCGAGAAAGCGTGAAATAATTTTCATAAAAGACATGACTATAAACAAACGTAGGAGTTACTGTATTTTTTTCTTTTTACTAAGTTTGTGGTCTGTTTTTAAAAAAATACCTAGTGATTTTAGGTAGTTTAATATTGGGTGTCCAGTTCAAGACCCTGCAGAAAGTACATGCTACTGAAGGATACTGAGTGCAATAGACCATGTTTCAGATGTGACCAAACATTACTTTTATTGAAAATATTAACTTTTGTTTTTAATAAATGTTTTTCTACAGGAACAACTTGTCTAGAAGTTAGACGTAGTTATATGTAGGTGTTTTATCACTTTAATCCTGTTGCAGAGAAATTGTTCGCTCTTTATGTGCATTTAGTACATTCATGGGGATATTAGTTATAAAGAAATTGCACAAGTCTCTACTAGCCAGCTACTGACAGTACTCAGTGTTCCTGAGATATATATTTGCCTGCCTCTTTCTTAAAGTGTTATCTGGTACAACAAAACTGGAGGAATATTTCTTCCCCTTCATTCTTAATGGATGTTACTTTCATGTTACTTGATTTTTTTTTAACTTCACTATTATGTAATGAAAGTTTACAATGAAAATATAATGTATTCTGAAATAAGTGGATTAGGTCTTAAAGTTGAAATTAAAGACACTTTTATGAAACAAGCTGGTTTCGCATGAACCTTTTAATATGTAAGTGCTTTCTAACAAATAGCTAATGCTGTGCAGACTGTATATTGCAGACTGAATTTTGTTTGGATTTAACCCCACTGCACAGCAACTAAATCATGATCAGATGGGGAGCCTGCAATATTCTTCAGAGTTCCCGCAGTGTCCGCTCTTGACCCCACCTACCTTTGTGGCTTTCATAAGAGAGGAGGCCAGCAAGAGGCAGCCAGCATTAGGAGGTAGCTCACAGACAAGTTAGCTAGTGGCTACATTGACATCAATGTCTGGTTTTAGTTCTTTGTGCTTTGTCAAAGTGAAGGTCTTGTTTCAGCAGCAGGAAGAGAACCAAGACACTAACTGCATGTCTGAGTGGCAGAACAGGTAGCAGAGACCTTTGATAGCTGTCTCTTGCACCAGTCAAAGACTTTGCTTTAAAAACATCATGCACACACATGCACAAATACACATGTAGTTTCTTGTCATTTTTTCCTTCTGTGCTCAATAAGAACCTGTCCTGTTGACACTCTAGCCCTGTCTTCAGATCCTATTCTAATTCATGTGCAGATCTCATCAATGCATTCAAATGATTTCTGTTTGACTGATATGCCAGGTCCCACCTCCTGGACTCTGAAGCAATGACCAGCTGGCAAAGATTTGCTAATTCTGGTCTTGAGTCGTATTTCTAGAAGACTGCAAGGACCTACATGGAAAGGAGCAGCTATGGGAGTCAGGGATACATCAGGAGGTGCACCAGAGAAACAAGATCACTGAGCTTGCCAAAGGGCAGTATTTAGATGCTTTTTTTTCCCCCCACTTTACTTTGGATCAGTTTTATTTTGACTTTTTTTCTGGGTTTGATGTTTCTTTTCCCAACATAGATGAAGTTTGGACCGAAAGCTTCCCTATTTTCCATATTAATGACACACCCATAGCTGACCTTAAACAGGTAGCTTATGAGTATCATTGTGTTTCAGCAAGATTTCCTCTGTTGACAGTGGAAATCCTCTAAACTGGGCCATTTATATATATGCAGCTACATTTCTCTTCCAGCAGTTTCATCATACCTTGTTCTTCTGAGTACTGTGCAGCCGCATGCTTAAATAACAACAGGAGGACCAGCAGCCAGCCTTCACCCAGAGCCTTCATGCTCCCTCTGACATTCACATAACAATGCAGAGAAATTAGGCAAAATAAACTTCAGCTGTCACTGAGAGGAAGGCTCATAGTCTCTTTCAGTACAGACTATTTTCTAGATAATTTGGCCTCTTCAAAAGAGCAAATACATAATGGTACAGATATTTATTATCAGATGACAGTGGTGTAACAGGACCTCCCACATAATAACTTGCACTGGGGAGCCAGCTCAATTTTTCCAGGATCTCTTTTTTTCCTTTTGCAAACATTTTGTTGACTCCATCATTGATGCATGCTTTTCACTACTTTAAAATCTTATATCCACTGGTATTAGTACTTCCCCAGGGACATGCAGTAATCAGGTACTATTTCTAAACTCTTCAATCAACCATGACTTCCTTTTATCTGTCCACTCTGTGGCTGTTAGAGGGAGTGAGCATAGCATTCATCTTTTTGTGATTTACACGTATAAGGAGTAGGCAAGGCAAGTAGTGATTCTTGTTGGTGTGGGAGTACTACACAAATTAGATTACAGAATGAAGTACAGGTTGAATCATGAACCATAATGCTTGATTTTTCACATATGATGGTCCATATTGTGGAAAGATCAAGAGATCATGAGGTAGACATTTTAAAAATGAATGCTGGACAACTCTGTCATTTTCTGTTTAGAAAAAAAAGGGGGGAGTGAAGAAAAAAAACAGCTGATGTTTTCAGTGTTTGTTGTAACTATAAGAATGTGCAGCCTTTGCAAATCTGACTCAGCTACTTGAAAAATTATGGGACCTACTTTCAGTGAAAGGCTGGAGACACAGAGAAGAGACCAGGATGAGCAGTTACCATATGAGAATAATACCATGTGTCCCTCTGAGTGCCACTAAACTCATTCTTGTAGAAGACCATGTAATCTCGACTCCCAAACATGTCAGAATTACAATATTTCACTGGAACAGGCTGCCCAGGGAGGTGGTTGAGTCATCTTCCCTGGAGGTCTTTAAAGGACGGTTGGATGAGGTGCTGAGGGGCATGGTTTAGTGTTTGATAGTAATGGTTGGACCTGGTGATCTGATGGGTCTTTTCCAACCTGGTGATTCTGTGATTCTGTCTCTCAGAAATTCAGCCTTCAGTGTCACATTGTACCTGAGTCAATGCAAACCAGAACTCACACTACACAAAAACAAAGCTCTCATTTTGTTCCCAGAGCTCCCATAGGTTTTTACATGCCAGCTATACATGCACATATATATAAATAAACTAATAACACAACACATTCCTGTGTTTGTTTGCACAACTTGACATGGGTAATTTTTTGAGTCATTTAGTTACAAGGAAACTGAGTCCCTAACAAAAGAAGTACACTGAAGTGTTGCTTGGTTATTGAGGGCAGTCTTGTCTTCCTTTACCCCAAAATGAAAAGGTCAAAAGAAGCTAGAAATGCAGCTAGAAGGAATGCAGACACTAGGTAGCATGCCGAGCCTGGTCAGCAAGACAGCTCTGAGACTGTTGATACTTACACCTTTTGCTTCAAAACTGCACTATTTTGTGGTAGTAACCTGTTCAGCCCGTGGAAGCAGTACACTGTTCTCCTTGGCCACCAACTACTCATCCTGCATTAATAAGTATTTGGAGAACAGGGGGAGTGAGAAATGTGGAGAGAACCTCCAATCCATATCTTGGATTACACCCCACTGCACAGCAACTAAAGCACGATCAGATGGGGAGCCTGCAATATGCTTCAGAGTCCTCCCGGTGTCTACCCCGAGGATTCCCACCCTGCTGGACTTGGGACATGCAGACACAGAATTCTTGTTAGCATGAGAAGTTCATTTGCCACTTCTTCCACAGTACAGGCGGCAAGTCCTTGTTTCATAGAGCAGCTTCAGTCCTAGTGCGTTTTGTCATATGTGCCAGCTCCCTTGTAGCCTCCAACATAGCCGCTGTTGTCCGTCAGATCCTGGCAACCAGCAAGACGTTTCCCTTTGCTGCTTTCATCAAAGCACTCTTTGTGGCTGCCAGTGTATTTGCTAGTGTCTGTCAGCCTCTCAACCCCAACAGCCTTGGTGGCTTTCTGTAAGAGAGGAGGCCAGCAAGAGGCAGCCAGCATTAGGAGGTAGATCACAGACAAGTTCTTCCCTGCGCATGTGATAGGCACAAATGGTCCAACCGCAGCTCAGGGTGCAGAGTGACTGAGGCAACTCATACTCACCGTGGTGCCCGTGCTGCTAGGCTCCTTCCCCTCAATGAGGCAATACACAGCGTGCAGCGCTTCCTCTGGTGATTTGCCCTTGAAGCACTTGCCACAAAGCTCCTTCACAGCCTGCTGGAACTCAGCAAAGGTGATGGTCCGGGCACCCTTGGTCCTACGGCGAGGTGAGACCAAGAGGAAAGTTATCTTTGTGTTGAGAAGCGGCAGGATGGGCAATGCCTAGACTGCCCCTCGCTTGAAAGCCTGCCCGTCTTCTGCCATTCCCTCCTCCCGCCCAGCTGTGCTGCCCACTGAGCCCCCATGACAACACTCACTTGACTTTGTTGAACACAATGTCAATATCGGTGCTGGTCATGGCTTTCCCATCCATCACCTCACACTCTGCATATCTTGGAGAAGTTTTTCCCTGTCATGTCGTTGCCACTGGCAGCCATGTTACCATATACCGCAAACTTATGGAAAGCTGCTTCTACTGCCTCCATAATCACAGAATCACAG